>JAIPRN010004592.1:0-14168 GCA_025469175.1 Geopemphigus sp. TES_GeoC_2020
ATTTATATATATATATATATATATATATATATATATATATTTATAATACGCAAAATCTATTGTGTCACACCCCTTGCGAATTCGAAAGTTTATTAAAATGTAATTTGCTTGTGCTACACTATTATGTAAACCCCTGTGGGGTGCCATTATAAATAAAGTAGTCGATTTGGTTCTGTAAAAATATCAAACCTAATTTAAATATTGCCGAATTGTCGAATGGAAAATGGGTGTTAAGGCAGAAAAAGCGAAAAATATCGCATCGTCTAAACCTCTGCACCAATCATTAAATTCGTACGTTATTCTTTTTAATCTGCGTTGCAGGTATAATACACGACGCATAAATAACGACAATTCTTTCTCTCCCTTTTATCTGCACGTACGCGTAATTTATATACACCACTATATCAACGTGAGCTTGGAATGTTTTCGGATAAAATTTTGCCACGTATATCATTATAATATCGTGATAAAATAACTGATATATTATCTTATATTATTATTGTTATTGTTGGCTCTCCAATGAATTCAGTACGTTTAAGCAATGATATTCGCCAAACTCTATCGTTTAACTTTTATTTTTCAACAGAACGCTAAAGCTTACAAACTAATAAAGTGTTTGTGTTCATTTGAATCAATTCGTTTCAAAAAAGGCTAATATGTTCGGAACTAAGCTCATTACGATCAATTACGGATACCTAAACCAATATATAACAAGTTTAGCAATTTTCGGGAGAAGAAAAATATTATTGAAATCTAAGATTTTGAATGTCATTAACATCAGATGATGAACGAATAACCATATTAAAAATTGAAATAATCGATTTTCAAAGTTGGTTTATACATTACATCCAAATGTGTGGAATCAGTTGAAAATGTGAGGCTCTAAGTGAACGTTTATATTATGAAAATTAAACAACGAAATACAGGATAAACTTCGAAAAAGGATGTAAACAAATATAAAGTTATTTAAATGATATATTAAGTAAAATAATCAAGAAAGGAAGGTAGTAAAATGTCTTCAAGTTTCGTATATTATATGTAAGCATATTTATATTTAGGCAATGTATTTTTTCCAAATAAACTTTTTTTTAAATATTGCTCGAATCGATATTTGTTCTCTTCTGTCGTCTGGTAATGTTACTAAATAAAGTTTTGAAACATTATTGACGCTTAACAAAAAACTTAAAAACCAAAATGTAAAATGTTTGTTTTATTCATTAAGACAGGTTATTAAGCACTTACTTCGCATTAAATAATGCGAGTTGCCGTGGGCTCCAAATTATGCGTGAAACTCTGTGGTGTTCGCTGTGTTCCTCCTTCCCCTCTAACTTCATCGTAACCACGGTACGTTAGGTTATTTATGTTTTAATTTTACTTGGCTACAATAATTTAAAAGTCCATTTTTATTGTCGTTCGAAAATTATACTTTATTCGTTCACTTTCATTTCGTCGCAGAACTTTATTGTTTTAAAAAAGTCAACCGGGATCGACTTATATATCGTTGATCAAGTTGAAAATGACACTTGACCTTTGAATAATGTATTGGATAAAACTTAAAAGTCATGAAAAAATGTCAGAGCACTTATTTTGAACCTCATTTTGAAACAATATATATGTTTGGTGGATTTCATATCGACTATAATATTATAATATTTACACGTTTTTCTTTTCTTTTAATTTTTTATTTTGAACATTTTTAATATTCGTAAAATGTTTTATTTTCATAAAAGATTTCTTATTGGAAAACAATTATAACAGCCTTTTTGTAACATGCGCATAGTTACGTTAGATATATCTCAAATAAATTTACACAAAATTATCAAAAGGTTTTGTAAAGTTAAAATTGTGTTAACAGCGATAGGCAGAATTACTTAAAAGAAAATGAAAATAAGTTAAAATCCACCGATACGAGTAATTATATTAAAAAATCGGTAAAAACTATAAGAGTGAATATATAAAATATAAATATAATATATACACAATATAAAAACTTCCATTTATCGTTTGTTGTTACAAACATAAAAATATAATTATAATTAAAGTTGTACATTTAATAAAAATGTTTGTATACAAGTTTTATTCGATTCAAATTTATTTCGGAAAATCCCAAAATAAGACGTTTATGTGGTACTGATAATACGTGATTCGGTTTCACGTCATTCAATTTATTTTAAATAATAATCGCCATTTATAACTGACTACCAAAGCGGAAAAACACGTTTGTGGTAAACGGACCAAGGCACGAGGTACTCATGTTTGTGGTTACCGTGAATATTATTGTATTATATTGTATTGTTAATCGGTACCGAACCGTACATTTTCATTGACACGGAAATGCCGACGTCACCGCCGAAGACTGTAATATATTATAATAAATTTAAAATCTACTTAATTTTTTGTTGTAAATATTTCGAAACCGTAAAAACTCGACATAAAAGTATGCTCGGCCGTACGTGTGTTATGATGTTAGCTAAATCCTATTCGCCGACGTGGTACGGTGAGTGGACTTGTGTTCTAAATTATAGTAAGTCGTAAACGTCAATTTCATGAGAAGGATCATGGTCGCCGTCATTATCATCATCGTAATCGACAATCGTATCGAGCGTATAAACGGAAGTTTGATTTTTATTGTTTAAATAAGTATTTAACAGACGCTACAGACGTGATATGATACGATCGTCAAGGGTGGCATCAGGGTGTGGTATTCTCTACTTGAAGATTTTTTTTTTCAATAATAAGTACACAAATGTTTTGATTTTATCCAGCTATATTTTAGTCAATATATCACAAATATCTTTAATTTTCTATTATTATTTAAAAAAAATTGTCAGTATAATAATGCGATTAAATTATAATAAAAGAGAGTTAAGTTAAAATTTTAATTAATCCAAAAATAAAAATATAATTTTAAACTAAAATGGCTTCATTAAAACGAAAATTTCAGAACTTTTTTAATATATAAAAACTTTTGTGAATTATAAATAAATACGTTTATTTTATAGAGTTAAATATTCGGTATATAATTATTGTAAATATATTTATGACGATATTTAAAATTGACGCAACGTATAAAAAGTTCCATTTTCGTTAAAAATCAAATTTTTCCAACATTTTTTTTGTAGATAATTTAGTGCGTAATTATTTTTTAGTTATAATTAATAAGTACAAATGTAAAATTCGAACGATTATTCTAAAAGATAATTTTCTTATAGTGAAAAAATCTTAGCATACCGTTAACCAGGGCTTACCAAAAATAAGGGTAGTTTTATTAAAATGAAAATTCCGAGGTTTTTAACACAAGTATAGTATCCTGATTTGTTGGCTACTTTGGAAATACCGTATACTCGGTCGTTGGTAATGTATACACGAATAAAATATAACAAACTATGATGTTGGGTGCCCCTCACAATTCGTGTATTTATGTTATTGTATAACTATGCGATAAGTGTACATTCAAATTGAGTGTCAGTCACTGATCCCACGATTTAAACACACAAAGTGTATTAAACATTATAATACTGAAACGATTGTGTGCTTTTATACATCTTTCTATACTTAAGTTCTCGTTCTTATAAGTAATAATAAATCCTCTTTGCCGGATCGTTTAAGACATGACGTAGGCCCGTTTGTGTGTGTAATACAAAACCTATGTATGTCCGATATAGTAATACCGACTGGACACAATATAGCTCATGTTATTATAGAACGAAGTGGTGATATTCGACAATTCATTGTTCACACACACACACACACACACACACACACACACACACACACACACACACACACACACACACACACACACACACACACACACACACACACACACACACGCACACGCACACACATATAATAAGTACAATAAAATATTATCTTTATATACATTCTCAATTTTTATAATTTTTTTTTTTGGTAATTCAAAACGTATAACGGATATTTTCTATCGATTTGAAAGTTATCATCGTTCGTGCAGAACTCTACACATTATTATATAATAATACAAGGACGTGATATGTTTTGTCATCGAACAAAAACCGCCACCCATGCGGCCTTAGTGTGTATATCTAATGGCTGTTGTCCAAAAATGTATTATATATATATATATTAGTAATCGAATAGTGATCGTCGATTGCTCGTTATAAATCTTCAATTTTTTTTTGGTATAGGTATAGGTATAAGTGTATTATAAAAGTATATTATATTATAGTATACTTATTATACTATAGGAGTGTAAAACGGATGGAAAGAGAGTGAGGGAGTGAGTGACAAGGTATACAAATACACCACCAGAGAATCTAGTTTAGTTTACGCATTATATTGAATTATGTTAAATTATTCTTAAATTTCTAATATTCAAGTCGATAAATATTTTAAACACTTTATATGTTTACGTGTATGTAATGTTTACGTAGAAATACTTAATATAAAACACCGGAGAACATTTAGAAGAATTAATAACATTGAAACCCATTTAGTCAGTTAAGAATAAAAGAACGAAATTAAAATCGTTAATTAATTCGTCGAATTAAATTATGTATCTAACGGTTTCTAAGACCGATTTTGAAAAGAAATATTTGATCTAATATATTCGACGAATCGTTTGAAACTACATAAATCAGAAAATTCATATCTTGATCTCATTAATACAAATTTTAAATTACATCAAGATGAATTGAATAATGAGCAAAGACTGATAAGTACCTACGTATTATTTCAAATTTTGAAAAAGAAATTTTAATTAAAATAATATAAACATAAATGGCTAGGAAAATGGTCAGTTCTTGGCAATTTATTAAATATTCATAAATTATCGACATCTTTAAAAAATTTCATCAGAACATGTTTATGTGATCGATATTTTTCAAAGCTTGTTATAGTGATGACTAAATTAAAATTTTAAATGTAGCAACAAATTTTTGATTTTATAATGAACATAATTAGCTTACCAAGTCGATCCACACGATAAAATTGACAAATGTAAGTTAATGTATCTTAATGAATCTAATTGTAATGTTTTATCATACAAATAAAAGTGTTTTAAATATTAAAATATCCATCTTCAAAAAAAATCGACAGCAAATTTTTTTTATTATTATTAATATTTTGGCGGTTGTAAATATGTCTAAAAGACGTGTTATATGTAATTTAAAGATTCTGATTTACCAGCGAGAACACGCTGTGCACGCCTATGATAAATAATGATAGCACGAGTAATTCGAAGAAAATGCGTATTATTTTCACCCTTGGTGAAGATCGTAGATAGAAAAATAACTAGTAGAATATATTACCACGCGTGTAAAACTAGTTTTGATTTATTTTAATTATTTATTATCTTTGCGTCTTGTGTCGTTGGCATATATAGCGTCAAAAAGAGGAATTGTGATAAAATGTTCATAATATAGTAGTCTAAAATATATATATATATTGTTATTATTATATATGTCACCAACTGTCAAAAAAAAATTATTTTTCGATTTTCATTCCCATATTATACGTCCAGGTTGCTGTCAATTTCCGTTGTGTGTACTGTGTGTGCGTGTAAGTCGAACATTATACATTTACATAATATGTGCTAGTGCCTGTCTCTTTTTTCAGTGTAATATACTAATATAAAACCACAAATACACACACACACACACACACACACACACACACACACACACACACACACACACACACACACACACACACACACACACACACACACACACACACACACACACACACACACATATATACTCACACATATCAGTATAGCTTTCCTCCTTAAAAATATCAGTGTCGGAAAAGAACGTTTCCCTTTTTACGATTTTTTTTTCAAATAAAGGATTGGGGAAGAATTCTTTTTTTTAAATAAAAGTTTTCTCTCTACCCACATTATCTCTCTCTATCTCTCTATCTTTTTTTTTTCCTTTTTTCTTTTGTTTTTTTAATAAAACACCATCTCAAAATTACTGGCTTAAAATGTATAGTTTACCAAATTCAATTGGTCACATTATTCAAAGTCTATTTTAATATATCCTCACTATATAGTATACAATATACGCAATATGCAATAACAGGATGAATTTAGTTAGTAATAACTTCTTGAATTTTTAATTATAAAAATTTTTTGAAATTTCGACAATTTCTTTGATTTTATACTTTTATATATCACTATTCCAGTAGGTAATTATAATGTGAAAAAACAGGGTTTCTAAACTTTTCAGAGTTAAAAACAAGAACAGATATTTCACAACTATTAATAATGGAATTTGCTTCAAAAAAATTAAAGATAAAAGATTCTATATAATAATCTTCATTTTTTAATTTGTTATATGATTTACATGTTTTAATTATTTTACGAAAATTTCTTTTAAGTCTTATTTTAATTATAAAGGACTTTATGTTATTAATGTTAATTTAAATCAAGACGAATATTTACAGACTTTTAAATATTATATTATCGGCTTAAACAAATATTTATAAAAGTATAAATTAACACTGAAAAGTATTGTTTTACATAAAATAAATCACCTTGCGCATAACATTCGATTCATATTGATATAGGGTACTAAAAAATAGTTTATTGCAAATGGTCTGTCGTAAACAGTTCAACAAACCCACAATTCGTTTTAGACATAAAATATTCAATAATGTATTGGTGCAGGAAAATCCGTTAAAATCGCGTTTTTTGAAAAAAACCGACCCCCAACCATCAAACACTAAATTCGACACCGCACTTTCGTTCTGATTTTTTATTACAAATTATGATCGAAGCGCAGGGGACTAGAATAATATGGGTGCGCACTTTTACTTGTAACGTCGATCCGTTTATCCGATACGCGAGTGTCGGCTGCACGTTGTATACAATACACATACAGCCCGACTGTATGGCGGATAAGTAATAGTTTATATAGGCGGAGAAGTGGGTACATCAATTACACGAAAAAGGAACTCAGAAGAAGACGGAGTAGAAGAAGAAAACAAGAAATATAATAACGATAATAATACAGATATAATATACATATACGTGTGTGTGGTACAGACGTCCAGCTGTGAGATAATATCGCATGTCGACCATCGTGTATATATGTTTATATTTGTGTGTGTGTGTGTGTATGTGTATGCGTAGTGGTTAGGCGGAAGGAAAAATACAAACGTAATAGCTATTCAATTGTATACGTATATACCTTAAAATATTATAACTAGAATTCCGGATGTTGTAGTTCAATAAAATTATAGAAAAACGATTAAAATCACGCGGAAAAATTACGAAAATCTAAAATTCTTGAAAATACGTATAAAAATTATTTAAAACAACTTTAAAAAAACTTATTATTTGACGTAATAGTTTTATTCCGTTACATTTAATAAATATATGTATTAGCAGTTATTACGATTATTACATATTACTACAGGAGGTAAAAGATATTAAGTTTTTTGATCCGGTGGCAATTTGTGGTTTAATTATAACAAATAATTATAATATTATATTATAATAATACGACAAAAGTACTAGGAAAATACGATGAATAAATAAATTTATATGATATCTGAAAATGTTATGGTGACGACAGATAATTAATTAAAAGGTATCGTTGACACGATTAAAATCCCTTTTTCAACATATATTACAACACATAT
This sequence comes from Geopemphigus sp. TES_GeoC_2020, assembly GCA_025469175.1. Classification (NCBI taxonomy): domain Eukaryota; kingdom Metazoa; phylum Arthropoda; class Insecta; order Hemiptera; family Aphididae; genus Geopemphigus; species Geopemphigus sp. TES_GeoC_2020. Next base: position 7,627 of record JAIPRN010004592.1, read on the forward strand.
TCTTATACGGATAAATCCAAAATTACGATATAAAATCTAATTAAAATATTGAACATCATGATGAAAATGATAAAAAAAGTTTAAAAAGCGTTAAAAACCTCAAAAAAAAAATCACGAAATAAATTTTCGTGTATTTATCCTAAGTAAAATAAATCTAATTTACGACGGAATTAAAGTTACAGAGAAATAGCGAGCAAATGCCTAGAAAATACGAACTCTAATTAAAATACAGTGACTCCACGTACACACCAGCGGCAGTCCATCTTATCTTTCTCCTCAGAAGTCTCGAGACCGCACTCATGGTGTCCCTCACTCGAATAATAATGACATGATACTCGGGGTCCACGTGTACAAACAGTAATTATTATACGACGGCGAGCAGCGCCGAGCGCGTACTCGACCGCACACGTTTTTTTTCCTTAAAATAATTTATGTAAGCGCGCACCTACGCACGGTTATTTAAGGGGAAAGACAAATGTATATACAACATATACGGAATGATTATTTTTTTACACGAACCAGAGATTATCTTTTAAGATTTTTAATAAATTTTATTTTCGTATATTTTTTTTATTCGTTATAAAATTTTTTAATTAATAATATTTGTAGACTGGTATTATAAATTATATTCCCATTTCTATTATACAAAACATGGACCTAACTATTATCCACATACGCGTGCATGAGTAAATAATTTCGAAGTGCTTAATAATTTTATACACATTGCAGGATGATTTAAAACTGAAACCGTTTAAAGTGAATAGAATTTAATTTTAAGAAGATAATTATACTCGTTAGTTTTTTTTCTATATTATCAAGGGAATTGATTTTTGATTATGTTGTTTTTAAATACTTAAACGAATATTCAATAATATCAAGGTAAATTGACATTATATTTTTTAAGCGTAGTTTTAAATATTCATTCGTCTTTAGGTCTAAAATGAAACGAAAAAATACACTATTTTTGTCGCTATAAACAATATTATTATACTTATTGGATTAAACTATTATTTAAAACCTTTGAATTTTAGGGATGATACGAGTGAATTTGAGGAGGAATGAGTCACATTGAACTTCATATTTTTACACATATATTTAGAAATACATTTAATTACCAGATATAAACTTGTCTGATAAAGCGTATTCAAGAGACTAGATATTCAATATTTATTACAGTACCTCTTTATTTCATCGTGTCTTAAATTAAATGATTATAATTTGGGAAATATTCGTCGAACTTTAAAAATCACCTTAAGTAATTTCCCATAAAAGTACATTTTATAAACATTTTTCATTGAAGTCATATGTGCCACATTTAAAAAACAAAAGTTGATATAGTCATACCAAATAAAGGATAAGGGTAAAAATATGAAAAAGCGTAAAATAGAATATGCGAATAAGTTTTTAAAAAATATATAACAAAAGTTATTTATATTTCTTGAAATATAACTTGGCTCATGATAAAATAAACCTTGTACATAGAAAAATTGTCGTTCCGCTGTTAAAAAGTACGGTGGTTCAAAAAATGAAATGGGAATGGGGGAGATTTCAAGATCACCGTGGTGTTTTATTATACAATATTATGCGTCACGATTTATGTTTTAAGGGGGAAGGTAGTAAAATACACACTAAAAACTAAATATTTAAGTACATTTATATATTATACATAGGACTGTTAAAAATGTATAATTTGTGTTTGTTTTTATAAAAACAAGTTATATTTTAAACGTAACGAAAAAACGATAAATCTTTAGTTGACGTTAGAACAATAATAACACAATGTATATGTAGGTGATCTGTATCTATGTCCTTGTAATTACATATATTTTGACAAAGAGAGTTATAGCTAGCTATTTATTTAAAAAAATATTTGCATATAAATTATATTAATTTAACACGCATGAAAAATTAACGAATTGAAAAATTACACGTTATTTAGAAATAGTCCAACTCGTAATATACTCACGGCGTATTGTAACTTATTCAAAATTAATATTGAACTTAAGCTTTTTGGCTCATTAATGCACATTTTTTGTTCGCGGTTTTTTTTAATATACCGAAGTTTACTTCAAATTATTAAAAATTTGTGGAACAATAATATTAACGACAAAATAATAATAGCATCTGTTGTACCGTAACTATTAAAAATAAAATTGTAATCATAAACTTTCTCGGCAAAAAATGTATACTGTAAACGTATTCTCAAAAAGCACCATAAATATGGATACAAAAACATCGTCACCAGATAATGAACATGTCTCTATAATCATTTTAAGAAAATAATCTCGTTAATTATTATATAAAACAAAATTGCGCGATTTTATTTTTTACACCTATAACGATGTTTTCAATTTTATTATCGAATGAGATATGCAATTTAAAGTAAAATATAGTTCGTTGTATTCCGTGTAACTTACCTTTATAACGCGAATATATGCGTTATATTTACATTGGATTGGGATTCACGTAAATTTTCATTAACCATAATTTGTCGTTTTAAATGTTTATTTACCTGAAACAAAAACAAACTTGTATTAATACAACTTGAAGTGTTCATATTATATCTATTACTGTATTTCAAACATGCAAAACACGTGAAACAGCGAAAGGAAGAGGTTGTGAACTGATAAAAAACAACTTACGATAACCGCCAAAATGATGATGTTGTTGTCACGTACATATAGGTTTTATATGGTAACGAAAGTATAATAAAAACGTTTAGACTTTTTAAAATCAAATTATATATTATCGTGATCGAAGAACGAAAAGGTTTTAAAAAATGTTTCAAAAATACGCTTTTTCGTCAATTATCGTACAATACAACATTACTTTTTTAAACCTTAAACGATATTATTACTTAATTATTGAGATACGCAATATAAAAAGTAAAACATATTTTACTATGTAACATGCAACGTAAAACATTTTAAAAACGATACTTTAGTAAGAACGAAAATTTACTATGATTAATATTATACATAGGTTAATACGATTGCACGATTCGATAATATTGTACACCGATTGCAGTGGTCATACTGTAATCATAGACGCCATACAAAACATTAGATTCGTTTGGCACAGCCTACGAATACATATAAGACTTGTTATGTGTACAGGCCGAAAATAATTAACCGTTTCCCTTGTCGCGACAATCACGGATGAAAATACTTTCAAGGCAATTACATTACAGGCGTAGTAAAGTATTTACCATCGATATCGGCAACACAGGTAGTGAAATATTCATATTTAATAATATAATAACATAATACCTAACATAATTAAGTCTTTTCACACTTGGAATGCTAGCGTTTATTTGGAAATTATATATAATTATGAATATTACGATAATTAAAGATATTTCCCTACAAACCACTGACCGACCTGAATATACTAACCCGATATATCAGTCTTAATCTGTTTGAAGCCAGTCACCGTACATACAAATATTACTTTTTATAAATACGTTCATTTAAAGCTCATATTATATACATATATATTTACACTCACACACACACACACACACCTGTTCATTCTACATAGCATTTAAATAGATTATGCCTATTTTGTATGCCAGGGTATCTCTTTGCCATTAATATTTATTTTCAAAAAATATAAGAATTCGAATAGCGTTAAAAAGTCGGAATTAATCAAAATTCAATTAAGTATAATACTAATATATATAAACGATGTAAAATATTTATTAAACATCGAGTTTTTAATTTAATTTTGTCAAAATCTAACGAAAAGCCTGGACAATTTTTTATCGTGGGCTTTATATATATCGTTATATACATACTATTTTCCATTTACGGTAATTACGGAGAATTTACAAATAATAAGAAACGTATTTACAATTCTGTGGTTTACAATAACATATTATGTAATAAGGTCATCTTTTCGGCCGTTGACGCGTGCAGATAAAATATCTATTTATTTATTATTGTCTATTGACTAAAATTTAACCTAACCATATGATCGGTTTTTACAGTATATAAGTATATATTTCATATTACTACTGTTTATGAGTAATTCTATTCCTATAATCGATAGTTTGTAATCCCTAATTCTCGCAAATTTACGTCAACACGTACAGAACTGAATCAAAAGGTCAATGCTTAAGAAGAATTTAAGACAATTTTAAATTGGAGTCGATGTTTATTTAAAAGTAATTGTTTCATTCCACAGAATTGGAATATAATTATAGTTTGTAAATCTTGTAATTTTAATATATATTTAATAAAAAAGATACGTTTGTAGTATATATATATATATTGACCGATCTCTTTTAAACTATACGCGGACCTTTTATATTTAGGCGTTACGGATTAAATTATTAATAACGTTCGTCATTTTTAATATTTTGTTTTTGAAAAATAAAACGATAAGGTTTGCATTATTCTTTAGTTGTTCATAATGGTCACCTACCGATCGTATCCGCATACTTAAATTTTGTAGCGGGGAATGTGGGGACGTTATTTTGGCAGAGAAATCGCGTATATAGGTCGGTAAATGCTTTATATTGTAATATATCGTTCGGACCACGTAAAATGCAAACGACGACTGAGGCGCAATTTATTTGTCTCTCAGTTAAAACCGTTCGTTTTCTCCGTGGCGTGGTAACAAGGGCGGAAGACCGGATATAGGGCGGGAAGGAGCAATAAGATTTTAAGGACTCGTTCTCGAGTGTGCCAAAACCATCTAACGTGCACCTTACCGACCGGACTACCACCACCACCACGATCACCACCACCACAACAACAACAACAACACAACAACAACATATTATCTCCGGTGTACGCGTTATATAGGTACCCTTTCTATTGCCTTGCCCGTGCACTGTTTTACGACTTATTCGTACACTAGGCATATATAGGTACATATATCGTGGTCGCCACGCGAAACAACGAAACGAGTGGTAAGTAAGTCTCTCTCTCCCTATATATATATATATATTCTCTGAATCCCATTCCGTTTTCACTGCAACTCTTAACGTGTTACCGTTATATACGTAAGCTTTCGGTCTACGGGTCGTCGTCGGTGTAACGGTCCGACGTTTTTCGATCGTCGGACACCGCCAAACGATTATATCGTTCGCGAGTCCGCCGTCCGAGAAATCCGCATGGTCCGATAAGGACGCGAATGAGAATGTAATGTACATATAACCGCGTGGTGAGGTACACATTATTATTTCTATCTGCGTTTCTTTTTTCCCCTCCTTTTCGTCTGGATTTATTGAAACTACCCCTACAACGCACACATTCTAAACGCTTGTGCTGCGTGGTATGTATAAGTGTGTGGAACACGACACGATCGCATACTTAAGCCGTTGAGAAAATAAAAGAAATCAGTGCAGTTGGTGGCTCGGGTGAGATGGACTGGGTAAAACGGTCTTCTTGGGGACGCGACCAGAGCCACGTGGTCTCGATCTTATCGCGGGATTACTTCGGGAACATATATATATATATATGTATATATGTATGTTTGTAACATAACTACTTCAATTATTACCTCTGGTCGACTTCATGCGGTCGTGATACTAATGCGATAAAGTAAAAAATTAACGTGTCGAGAAAACCAACTACCGGATTACAACATCGTACACTTTCGAAAATTTTTCTTTTATCTACCACCTCCTACCGGTATTCGCATGTGTGTCGATTTCGTGTTTAAATCACAATTGCGAAATCTTATAGTAATCCGATTTATTTACATAATTCCGTAACGAAATTCAAAAAGTGCGTTTATAACCTAAACACATGCGCTCGAAATTATTTTATTATTTTGTTGTTGTTTTGACGAACATAAAATCATATAATATTACAAACTATTTAATAGGAGAGAAAATATTATTTATCGAAGAAATGTATATACTTCTTAAATTTAAGTATAGTTTAGGTGTATATTTATATTTACTTAAGATTGGAAAAGATATTTAAGTAAAAAAAAACGTATCAATAATATATAAACTTAAAAAAATAACGAAATAATTAAAAATAATTATCAACAAGTGCTTATAATAAATTAGCAACGTAGAAAAAAATGTATCATTCGTTTTGAAAAAAATATATAAATTTGTTAAAATCCGAATCATGATGATCGTAATTGATGGGTGTCATAATTTGGTCAGCATTTTTGGTTTTCCATACTTGTCATAAATTATACTTAACACGCGAAATATTATGTCGGGGAAAAAGTGTTTCGTACGGTCAACGAACAATAATCTTTAAATAACCTTATACTCTGTAAAACAATAGATATTCATTGTAATCTTTAATGAAAAGTTTATTTTTTATTATTTCTCCAATTTCGATATTTTTATTTTGCCGTCTTCTTAGATCGTCTATATATATAAAAATATATATATATATATATATTGTCTGGCCAAAATAGTAGTTATACAGAATAGTTTGTTAAAATTAAAGTCGTACAAAACTATATATATATATATGTTTGTATAAATATATAGATATGTATATATAAATTTATTTAGTTTTTATACACGTCGAATGAATGATAGTGATTATTTCTTTTTTGTTTTTTCG
>JAIPRN010004593.1:0-14161 GCA_025469175.1 Geopemphigus sp. TES_GeoC_2020
AAAGACGGACGTTTTGTATATTGTACATTTCGTTATTTACAGTGATTGATTCGTCAAACGCGGTCCGTTAGAAACATCGTACTCTTTTACACGCTGTCGTCGTCGCAACCATACGAAAATTAATATTTTTCGTAATAATTTACGTACGCGTCGCGACGATTCCCCCCGGGCAACGACGGAAATCCGTTAGTCTGGAAACGCGAATTATCAACGGGCACGATCGGGTGGTACGGCAGTAGACAACGCGAACTCGTCCGGTCTGAGTTACCACGAGTCTAAAAGTGTGATAATGGCATAACGCGGAACGAAGCTACTGGCAACCATCGAGTCAACGCCCGTGTGAATGCCAAGTTGTGTTTCCCAGGTGTTTTCGACGAGAAATCCGTCATTTCCCTTGTTACGGTATCTCTACCCGTCGTTATACCGACGAACGACGACAATTAATTATACAAGGCGTATAAGAAAAGTAACGAGTCTAGCTACACTGAATGATTTGGTAGCCTTGTGTTGTTCAAATTGTGAAAATTCAGAAAAAAAACGACGTTACGCCTACAAATTTTGTGTGAAACTCGAGGAAATCCGCGAATGTGACGTTTTAAATAGTTGAAACAACTATATCGGGAAACAGTTTTTATCAAGAGTGCATGTTTTTCGTTGACACAAATCATTTTTGGATGGCTGAGAACATGTTGTGGTTGAACCTTGCTTGGGGAAACCTTCAACTGCAAAAACTGAAGAAAACGTCGAACATGTGAGGGTTTTCGTGAGATCAGACCGTCGTTTAACAATAAGGATGATGAATTGAAACACTTTCACCGTACATCGAATTCCGACAGAAGATTTGCACACGCGAAAGTTTCGTGCCAAAATGATGTCGAAAAAGGAGTATCCAAGAGAGGCAGTAGAGGATATCCCTAGGAACGAAGGTTTAATAGACTAAATTAGTGAGAAGGAGGGCTGGGACATTGTGAGAATGATGAAAAAGAATATAACATATTAACATATCAACCTAGGCGATGATGGGAAACTGATTTAATGAGCCTTTCGCGGTTTCACCTTAATGCGGCTTGCACTGAGACATGCATGGCTTAATCTTTGAGACAAGCATATGACTACAGGCAGGATCAACCAGGGATGTTGAGAACGTGTGAGAGAAAGCGAAATTTTCTTGTCACGATACCAGTAATACAAACATGTTTCATGTATCGCGACGAGTAACGACAACGTATAACGTTTTTATTATTTTTTAGTTTAAAAAAAAACTGGAAATCAGTAACGAATTCTTATATTTTATGTTCGAAGCTTGTATGCTTACGCGATTAATTGCGTATTAAAAATAAATTGCTTTATTTATTTATTTTTAATCCTATATTTCTACAATTTGTACGGACGACAAGAGCGTCGATGCAAAGTCTTTGTTTTCCACGGGTTTTTCTATTTCTTCGTCGTCACTTGTGGATGTAGTAATGGACAACAATGGTCTGTGGTGCGAAAATTACGAGACGAACTCTTCGGTTTCCAAATAGTTGACGTATCGGCTGAAGACGGCGTTCACGCACGTTCCCTTTTCGAGTGGTAGATTTCGTGGGTTTATTGCTCAATTGTAAATTCCATTTTTCTCGGAGAAACCTGATGAACCTTTTGCCATCGGCATTTTTTTTATCCGAGAAGTCTATGTTGAAATCGCTGCTTAAAATGATCGGCACATTGAACAATTTGTTTTCGTGAACTAAATTCATTATTTGCGAATGCGTACTGTCGCCCAAAAGTTCATTTCGAAAAACATCTCAATATCTTTTACGGACGTACCGGAACTAATGTACACGCAAACCATCAAAACTCGTTGACCGTTGACGTTGATGTCGGCTGCGCATATATCTCTTATACCATCTTAAGACGTAGCTTAAGTCGTACATCGCGATCTTTGTCGAATTTAAAGAGTTCGTGTCTTTTCGCTTGCAAAACATTCGCATATTTTTCGTTTTCTACAATTACGACACCACCGGCTCGTTTTGCCGTCCGTTTAAATTGCGATACCGTATTAAAACCTTCCACCTCGATCGGGGGGTATCGTTGTTTATCCACGTCTCCGAAAATGCCATAACTTTGGCCAAAGGCAACACGTGATCGTGAAGAACATCCAATAAATGCGCGTTCAACGATTGAACGTTGAACGAGAACAAACACAACGCGTCGGATTTCGCGCACGAATTGAGAACGAGTTCTTTTACGCGATCGACAATGGTAACAACTTGTCGCGTGTTTTCCAATCTCTCAAACTCGCGCACTACATCGAGGTTTGGCCTGTCTCGACAGTGACGAAACTGAAACACTCGACTGCTGTTCGTTATAAAAATACCTTGTAGAGAGGTCGCTCTGCTTAACGCTACGTACCCGGACGTTTGATCGTGCGCTGGAAAATACTCGTAAACTATTTTGTCAAACGTACAGTCTTACGATTTGTGTATCGTCATGGCATACGAAGCGAGAAGAGGGAATTGTTGTTGTTTGCACGTAATACGGTTGGCAGACGAATCGTAGCTGTACACATCTTTATCGGAACCCTATTCGCGTTGATATCGGAACGTTCTCGTACCAACTTCACGTACTTGCGTCGTCTCTTGCGTCGAATCCGTAAACGAAAACCACAAACGAAAGATTTCGCGAGTGTGTTCGACGTTTTCGTCGGCGCTAGGTACAACGCGCTATTCGATAAAACTTAAAATTCCTATGGATCCGTTTACTAATTTATCCACGACGTCTAAATTTTTTCGAATCATATACGGCGCTCCTACTTGCAATCGCAACAAATACGGCAAACTAGCCGTGTCTTTGGCTTGCTTTTTGTGCATTTGTCCGCGAGCGTTGTTCAATTCTTGATTCGTACGATACCCGTTGTATTCGTCTTTTGCGACGTGATTCTGCACGTCGGGGCCTCGTATGCGTTCGTTGTTATATCGCTCCACTTCTTCTCCCGTACGAAACAATCTTATAGCAGAGGTTTCGTGTTCGTTTATCCCTTGGCGTATCAACGAAGCGGTCGTTCAACTTTTTTTGATCCTCTTCGGACAAAGCTTTACCGTCGCCAATTTTTGTCAACAAAGAGGAATACGTGACGTCCACTTGTTGAACCACTTCTCATAACGGATAGTAATGCAATCGCGACCAAGCGGCCTCTCTAGCGAAACTCATTTTATGCGGTCGCTTGTAGACGGGTGTTTGCGAAACGGCGGCTAATTGGCGTAAATCTCCGCACGCGATCGCGTGTAGATCGCCAAAAAGTTCGTCCGCTTATTTAATTTTTCCGAGTCGCGTGTTGACGTCCTCGAACAACTGCGCGCCAACCATACTGATTTCGTCTAAAAATACCGCTTCGACGTGTCTGAACACGGCTTTGAACTGATTTATACTTTCGACCGCGGCGTTATCGTTGTTGGAATACGCTTGCAGCTTTAATCCCGAATGAACGGTCGTTCCGTTTATCAAAGTAGCGGTAACCCCCGTAGAAGCGAGTGCTACGTACGAATTGTACACGTTGTCACGAATCTTTGAAAATCTATTGAACGTTTTCATTAATAATTTTACGACGTGCGTTTTACCCAACCCAGCTGGACCCGTGAGAAACACTTGTAGAGCTTCGTGTATTTCGCTCAACATTCTGTGTATGTACTCCAAAATAATGTTTCGTTGTCTTTCGTTTAACACGCGCATTTTCGCGTTATATTCCGCGACGGGCATGACGTTCGTTCGTTTTCAAACTACGCAGGATAACTGTCGATTTATTTTTCGATCAAATCGGCGTTGAATATTTCCGTATCACCTTTTCGCAACGCGTCGATGACTTCTCGACTTTTCACGTATTCTTCGATCGCTTTGTTATCGTTTTCCTCGTCTTCCTCATCTTCGCGATGCAAACGAGCGCACTCTTCCAAAATTTTGGCAATGTCCAAGTTTGATTCGAATTCTTGTCTCGCGTTCGTTATAAATTCCGTTTTTTTTTGCGTAAATTTCTCTGTATTTACATTCCCTTAAAAATTCCGAATGCTCGTCTCGATACGGAACGTGTAAAAGAACCATCTCGCGTTTGTACTCGTCCGTTTCGAAATTAAAATCGTAATTCCCATACCGTATTACTTTCGGAATTGCGCGTCACTTATACGTGTACACGTTGTAATTGCCGACAAATTGATCTAGAGAAACGTTTTTCATCATCTGCGGTCGTTTGACGTACCTATCGAATACGTTGGGTTTCCCAATGTCGGTCGAATTCTCGTTTATTTCTTCCTCTTCCATAGTTTTTGTTGATTTTCGCGCTCGTTGGCGCTCGTTTGGCCACATCGTCGCGATACTCTCAATTTTACGACTGCTCTCCGACATGTGCAAATCTAGTAAATACCACGCCGCTTCTTGACTATTTAGCTCGACGGCATTCAAGGATTGTTTTCCGATCGCGTTCAACATTTGCTGATAATTAAATTCGGGTTGTGGTGCAAATTGCTCATATCTCGATTTGATTTGTTCACATATTCTACGACGTACGACGTGCACGAGAATTCGTCCAAAAGGAACTGTATGTCTATGTTGGAATTTAACTTATTGGTGATCCAAAAATTAAAATTATTGGTGCACACGTTGGCCATATCGTGTTTTAAAAAATCCTTGGGTCTTTTGATCCCCGCTCGCAAAATATTCAAGTAACTCTCGTAGTCGGTAACGTTGTGCGCGAGCAAAAAGTATTCCAAATCGACGTGTTTGTCAAATTCCAACGAATCGTGCATTTTCGAATTATCTAGGCGAGCGTCCATTTTTGGCATCAACAACAAAATGCGCGTTCGATCCATTGGCCAAAAGGGCGCGCCTAATCGATACCTTCGGAGAGCTTTGTCTCGCGGACGTTTGTAGTATGTGAACGTGTGATTGTGCTTTTGTGTTAGAGGTCTGGCCAATTTGTTCAAATCGACGCAACACAATTCGTCGATGAGAACGATCGTCGAAGGCATATCCTCGCTGATTAATTCGCGAGGATCGTTTTCCAAAAACAACAAAATATGAGCGTGCGGAATTCCGCGCTGTTGAAATTCGATGCGTTTGAAGAAGTCGACGATTCGATACCGTTTGAACGGACTGTAAACTTCGTGTTTTAACAACTCCATGAGAGTGTCGACTAGTTTGTTGAAATATAAGCAGCAAGCGACGGGATCTTCGTTGACCAAAGTCGAACGTAAGTCTCGGTTTTTATCGCCAAGAAGCGCGTCGTCCGTACCCGTCCAATCGGTTCCGTGTCTCAGACGGTATATCAAACGAAGAAGTCTCGGCTAAGCGTACTCGGAAGCGCTCAACGTTAAGAACATCGTCGGCTTTCCCAACTGCCGTAGCATAGTGAACCGTCTTTTTTTCTAGTCTCCCAATATTGAACGCTATTCGGTATACACTTCAAATACGATAAATTTTTTTTCACGCAATTTTCAACGAAGCGAGTATTCTCGATGTCTTCGAGTGAGACGATCCGTGTTGGCTTTAACTCGGAACGTGGCGAACACGCTCTCGGACACGCGAAAGCGCATCATTCTCATCACCATGTACAGTATGTGTTCCGGTGTTACTCCGCGACGATCTCTTCGGCGAACTTCGCTGCTCGCTATCATGTAAGGCGTTGCCTTTAATTTGAATTCTCTAGGTTCTCCGAGATAAACCGACGGAAAGGAGAGCTCTTCAGCGTTTTCGTCAAACAAGAAGCTCAACGGACGTTTGAACATTTCGGGTGCCCATCGAATCTCGTGATCCTCCGTCCACAGCATCGTGTGTTGTTTGGTCAACAACAAATCGTGCGCCAAAAGCGTCGAATCCAATATCGGAATTAAATCTTCCTTGTTGGTCTTTTCGAGCACATCCGCCGCCGAACCTTCTTCCACGATCGGCTCCTCGTCTTCCAAAGGAGGAGAAAGCGGTGGCCAAGCGTTTGTCAGAAAACTCGCGTCTATCGTTATTCCGTGAAATTTGTATAATGGTTTTTTGACCAAGTATTCGAGCCAATGTTTCACGGTGTCTTTTGTAACGTAGCCCGATAAATACGTAGATTTGTGTATTTGATGTCGTTTTAAATTCACGTTGAAAGCGCGATCATCTTCCAAACCGTGAGGCAGTTTACTCACCTCGGTAGAAACATCAACGGGAACGTTTATAACTTGGCCGATAATACCTTTCGATCACATGCGAAGCGGTCGTATTTGCATGAACGGTACACGAGCGGACATCTAAACGGGTAGTGATCGGATCCAACGGAGGCAAATGCTTCGGGCACGGCGGATAACGAAAGCCGTTCGATTTGGAATAACGAAGAATCGTAGGTTTGTCTTTATTTTGTACGGAGTCTCTGCAAGTTCTGCACAATTCAAATTCTGTTATCTTTTCGTTTGGAAACGTATCGATTAGAATCTGAATAAACTCTTTTGTGAGATCGACCAAATTTATCAACTTCAAATCGTTTTTGAACCACAAGCGATCGCAAATGGAACACGTGTATCCAAACGAATTGTTCGTGAATCGTTTTTCGAATTCCACGTCGACAGCTTTTAAAGGGCGTACCACGTACGTTTTCAAAGGCAGATCTTCGTATTTTTCCTGTATGGGCATGGACGCGTCGCCGGTTTTCATCGACAACGGCGGCTCGTCTATTTCCATCGCGGTAGAAGACAACGTAACAACGAGGATTTTATTGGACGCGGATTGAACGGTGGCATGTTTTTTACGCAAGCGATACGCTCGATTGCGTTCGGCGTTTTTACGCTTTTCTTCGTTCGTTGACAATCGCCGAACATCATTAGATTGTTTCGTTGTTTTAGCGAGTTCTTCTTTTTTTCGCAAACAATAAAGTCAATTACGTTCGTTCTTTTGACGTCGTTGTTCGTCGGGTCAAAATACGAATTCGTTTTGCGTGAAACATTGTTGTTTGCTTATTATTGTATTGGGAACGCGATAAGACCAACAACAGATTTATTTGTTATTATCCCGTATCACGCGCACGCGCATACTACTGTAACGTAACAACAACGCAGCGCATTCTCACATTACGCGTAGCAACGCGATAACGTAGTAGCGGCGTGACGCCGCGACGCGACAGTAGTATGATGCAATAATGGTGTTCTGCATCACGCAGAGTTGCAAAAAATGTACACGAAAGAATAAACATGAAACATGTTAAAACTTTACTATAGGGCAGCAGGACTATTACGTGCGTGTTGATCTTCTTGAGAGAATTGCCGATGACCACGAATTCTTTAATCGTGTGAACCATAGATTTTTTAATACGATCCCGAGACACAGCGGCAAAGTGAGGGGACTGAGACATCTCGAATAAGCAAATCAATAATTAAAAAATAACGCCGATTTGTTTTTTTATGTTTGCAGTAGGGGTATTGTGCATAGAAAATTTGTTCCTACAGGACAAACTGTTAACCAAATGTTTTACAAAGATGTCTTTGAAAGACTCAGGAAAAGGATGATTCGTATGAGACTGAACATTGCAGACAAGTGAATGATTCATCGTGACAACTCTTCATGTGACACAGCGACTTTCGGCACAGAATTTCGGACCACAAAAAGCATCCCTGTTGTTCCACAGCACCCCCAATTCATCTGGTTCGAGTCTCGTGACTTTTTCTTTTCTCAAAATTGAACAATGTCTTAAATGGACGTCGTTCGGGGATCGTGGAGAACATTCAAAAGAACGTGACCGACATGTTTAAAAAATCATAATAAGCAATATACGTTTTTAGTTTTGTTAAATTATATTTGAATAAAAGATAAACACTAATTATTATTATTATTATTATTGTTTAATCGTTACAAATTGTAACGTAAGTATATTTTTAGGGCACTTATTTTTCAAACTTTCTTCTTATTCTAGATAATTTGAAAGTTTTTCAACGACCGAGGGTAACTGTAATTTAAAGAAATCTATTGTTGCCAAATTAAAATCGTTTTATTCGTATTATTCACGCCATACATTTCCACACATCGCATATACTTATTGTAAATAGATTTTACAGAATGTATAGTTTCTAAGTAAAAAATAAAAACAAAATAAAAATATTTGTACGTAAGATATTATATATACGTAACGCTCAAATTAACATTCGCTGTTATCAATAGGGGCGTCCGAATATTTTGCGAATTTTAATTAAATAAGGCACGCACGTTCGATATTTGTAATTAAAAACATCGTTGGTATCATTTAGTCGACGTCGAAAATATAACAAATATATATAGAGGATACGTATTATGGAAACGCGTCCTAACATCTGTAGAATAACATATAAACAATTTTCGTTCGAAAATAGTGTCTCTTCCGTACGTATACATGATACAATTTTTCGTCCCGAAAGTTTACTGTCCATCGTGATGATAAATTAAGTAAATCAAATTTCTCGTCAACGAATAAGTTACCATTCGTTTTATAACGAACGAAATGATAAAGTGCCTCGTGGTAATAATAAATCGTTAATTAAATAACGTAATTGAATATATACATTTTTTTTACTGTCTTCGATTATGGTCGTCAGAATATTTACAATTTTTACATTCTTTTTTGCTGTTGAAAGCCTCTCCTCAACCCTTAACGAAATGGAAAACGATTTCGATGAATCCTGCGATGGAAGGTTTATATTAAAATATAATAACGTTTTATCGAATGGAAAAACGTACTGATATTGGTACAATGTTGTCAATTGAACTGTTAGAATACTCTTCTGTTATAGGGGAAGAAAGATTATTTTGTATTCTTTTTATTTTAATTCGCGCGGATGATGTAAATGGCTGCCCCGTGACAGGGTATTGTCCTGTCACCGCGCACCATTTACGTGATATTTTTTAAGAAGTGATAGTTCTTAAGGATTATTGTGAATTAGATTCGATGTACGGGGGGCGAGGTAAAACAACGTGGGGATAGCTCGCGTTGCTCGCCTACCCTTAAGGATGATCGTATTCCATTTTTCAATAAACGATAGCGACTCACTGGTCCGAAATATTGCCTTCAGGCTTTCCGAGCCAGTGAGGGTATTGCCGATAACGTGGAAAAAAAATATTCTTCTGTATTCAAAATAAAATACATTTTTTATCGAGCTTTATAAAAAGAAACATAATTTACATAACGACATATAGTTAATGATTATACGAGTATATATATATATATATATATATATATATTTGTTATAGGTATCCTATGTTCTACACAGAGCTTAATTTCTAAGCGGATTGAGTAGTATTTGAGTGTTTTAAGTGTAATTATTTATCTCACATAAATATAAACGCTTCAAAAAGTGATGCTTTTCTGAACCAAACTACGTGGTTCTATTGAAGTGTAATAATAATTAAGCCCGGCGTATTTTCGAGACGCTCTCCGATTTTCATTGACTCACTCTTTTAATTATCTCTAACTTTTCTCATTCTAGGTTCTATGCTCATTCTATCGTTTTTTTAATGTATTTACAAAACTATCGCGTTCGACAAGCTGCGCATATAACTTCACATCGAGTCGAATCATTACGGTCTCTGTGCCGATTACGTGTTATATGTTTGGAGCTTAATATAACTAAATTATCCCGTCAAATTCAGAATTACTGAAATCAGCACGTATCGCTGAACATTATATCATCTCCTTTTTTTCCTCCATAGGGTAACAATTATTTGGTGATTACATTTCTTAAATATACGCAAAAGCATTTATTTATGCTAAAAGGACTAAAGGAAACACGTATTACTAGATAGCAATAACGAAAAAATCAAAATATTAGAAAAACTAAGAATGTACAAAAAATCTCGGAGTTTATTTCTTTTAAACGTAGTCATTCCCGGGACGATTCATACTGTATGAGAAATCTAGTGCCGACCGTTTGAATAGTACAGCGTTGAATTAA
Organism: Geopemphigus sp. TES_GeoC_2020; assembly: GCA_025469175.1. Classification (NCBI taxonomy): domain Eukaryota; kingdom Metazoa; phylum Arthropoda; class Insecta; order Hemiptera; family Aphididae; genus Geopemphigus; species Geopemphigus sp. TES_GeoC_2020. The sequence continues at coordinate 9,915 of JAIPRN010004593.1, forward strand.
TAAAGAATATACCAGATTTTACTTGTGTATATATATAGCGTTGTATATGATCAGATAACAATGATTTAAACGATAATTCAAAGTTGTTGAAATTACAAAAAATAATAATTGCAAGGACGTGAAATATTCAAGTACAATACAGTACGATATTATTATCAACGCTTTGAGATAATATATGATATTTATTGAAGAGAATGTTTCGATTAAACCAATTTTTTTTTCGTCTTATTTTAATCAAATGGAGTATTATAACACAAGAGCGTAACAAATCAATGTGCATATATACTCGGGTAATTGTTTGATCGATAATATGTAGTCGAAAGAATTATTTACCGGATTTACATTCCATGGTATATAATTTGAACGCTATAATTTCCATTTGTTTAGAAAAAATTTCCATTCTACTTCGTATTTCATTCATTTCGTTATTGACCTGCCCTTTTGACCTTAACATTACATAGAAAGACGTTTCATTAGTTTCTTACGTACGAGTTGAATGTCTATAAATTATCATTACCGTCGCATATTATTTTCGTTAGCGATTTTGTCTGCTTTCTATAAAACAAACATAATCTTAAGAAACATACACAACCGACCTTAATATGATTTAAATGTATAATATACAAAGAGTATAATGATCGAAATGCGTGATGAGACTGATTGAAATCGCGCGTTATTCGAATGTTTATCCTTTTTATACATCAGATGGATAATTTTACACGGAATTTCGCACGAAATTAATTTGACGACTATGTAAAGGAGAGCGTTCCTATTTATTTAATTATTTTATTTATAAATATATATATGTACGCGTGTTCAATATTTAACGAATTCCGTAAACGAATTACCATTATTTTCTTTTATGGTCGCTAATAATGTCGAACCACGTACCGTATAATTTCATCAAACGTACAAAATGATTAAATCTGTACATCTTAAATAATTAGAGTGATATTCTCGAAGTGCATTCACCATAATGTCCTAATAATTGTCTACTTATTACGAATATTGGAAATATTTGCTACAATTGTTTGAACGCCGAATTTTATACGTTCAGATCGTATCGTGTAGGTGATAAATGATCTACGTTCCGTGTATAAGTGTCAAAAAACAATATAGACGAACAGCGGTATTAGATTATTGACCGATCGAAAACTATTTATTTTGAAATTGATTAAATATGATTTCCGAGAATTCGGTTACTGGACATCCTTCCTCCTCATACTAGTCTAGTTATGTAAATTAATAAAAAACCTCGCATTTACTTATTGCGAGTACGATACAGATTGATAATATTTTATTTTTAAATAAATAAATGAATATATATATATATATAATTTTAAACTGATCAAATAAAATCAAAACAAAATATTCGTACTATTTTATTATTCTTCACTTCTTTTATAGATTTTATGTTGATCGCTCCGATTTCGTCGATCCGCTTTTCTTTTATTGGAACTCTATATACTTTACCCACTGGCGTGAGTTCAGTCTGAAAATCGTTTACCTCGACAAGGCACTTTCAAGCCAGCACGCTTAGAAAATCGCTTTTTCAGCAGATTGCTTATAATAATAAGCACCATATATACAGAATGTATATAAATTAATGCTTAACAATTACACTCCTACGTAATTTAATTAAACTCCTATTGAAATATGGCATGATATAGAAAAATTAACTTATAAATTTCGTCGTCGCCATCGATAATAATACGTATCGAGTCTTACAATAAGACGATATAATCATAATATAATTAAATTCGTAGTGAAAAGTAAACGAAAACATTGCTAATCTAACACGAGTCATGAATATATCCGATATATATCAGAATTATTTTAATAAGCAATAGAACGTACAAAATATATTGATAATTCCAAATGGACTAAAGTAGAAATTCCCGTTTACTTATCTATTTCTAAACGTTTACGATTAAGGAACTCCAAAATCAAGCGATAAAAAAAATATGCTTATATAAGATAAATTAAATAAATAAACCTTATTTGAAATTATTATTATTATGATAATTATTTAATTTACATATAAAAAAGCCAACGCACGTAGTGTTCCCAAACGGTCACCCCCCATCCAAGTACTAAACTACGCCCGACGTTGCTTGACTTCAGTGATCGGATGGGAACTGGTGTATTCAACGTGGTATGGCCATTGGCGGAAACAAAAGTAAAATTTAATTTAATTAAGTCAAATTAATATAATTATATATTATATAATTAATATTATTTTATTATATTTTACTGATACGATATATATATATATATTTAAAAATACATGAGACAAATATTAAAATAATATTATTTATAAATGTTTCGTTCGAAATTAAATCTCAACGGTGAATTCGTTCACTTTATATTTATCATGAAGTATTGTCGGTAACATGTTCAGTGGCTTCCTTTAGCTAACGGTGTTTGGATACACCGGCAGTTTTATTGTGACTTTCCACTTATTTGAATCATAGGATGTCAGGTTGGAGAATCATTAGTATACGATATATATATAATATATATCATTATATATTCGTATATTTCAACAATATTGTAAGTTTTCATATAATATCGAATACAATAAATACCAATAACATATCAACTGATGTATTTAATAAGAACTAGTTAAAGTCTCTTAATTTTTCGAAAGTTGTTAAAAAATATGAATACAACAAGTTTATACACAAAATTCAAATTACTGAGTGGAAGTTTATAATATTTTTAACGTAAAAATAAAATTAATTTAATGGGAGTAAAAGTTCAACTTTTCCAATTACTAATAAAAGTAATACCGTAGAAAAATTAGAAATTTCTATTTAACATGTTAATAAACAATAAGCATTCATATAATGTTATCTTAGTTTTTTGATAAATAGTCTACGTATCCCAGAAATTTAAGTCAAATTATATATATTATGTTCTTCAAAAGCTGTTTCATTTTAGATTAAGATCTTGAATGAAATAAAGGAAAATTTTAATATACATACAACAAAATATTTTCACGTTTTGCAAATACGAAACTTATTTAGTAAAAATAATTTCATTCCTCGAAAATCCACGTCTAATAAGAGTAACGCGTAAAAAGAAGAATAACAAATAATCAGAATGATTAAATTGTTTTAGAAAAACTATAGATGAACGTAAATGATCGTTTGAATAAATACATCAAAAAAAAAAAATTGAATAATAATTAATAAATTTGTTTAAATAAATATTTATGTATTTTATAAATTTTTAATAAATAATAATACTAATGAAGCAATGGGGTTTAATGCATATATATATATATACAGTTCGTTCATAAAGTTTCGGAATTTATTTTTTTTTAAAAAAAATAGAATTCAGAAAATTGTATATATACATTTGCCATTACGTATGTAAGGTATGTGTGTATTTCAGATATTTATCGAGGAATTTCATCTTTTTATTAACGCTATTTTTCTTTGCGCTTTAGTAATTGGAAAATTTGACCTTGCAACCGAGTTAAATTCGATTTGTATTTTCAAAGTTATGTTTAAAAAAAATTGAATTTCTGGAGAAATTTGTTTTCAAGAATTTACTCGTATTTGTGTGTGGTCAAAAGTTCAACGGAAATAATCTAGGCGACCAACGTTGCTAAATCTTTGATCATCCTGTAGACCGAACGTGCCAGTAATTCAATGTAAATCCATCCCATCAGCATCACGGCGACTAGTGCGATGATCAACTGAAACGTTTTGTGGCCCGCACCGTACGTCGTGGAATTGGTGGAGGTAGTGGTCAGTGGCTGCTTGTCGGGTATCGTAGTGATTACGATAATGACGTCCATCAAGTACTCAATCAACCAGGCGAAGACTTGGACGACGGAGAACAGTATCAGGACTAAAGAAAAGGCTGCTCGGATGACACGGGACACCTCGATACACGTTAGTCGTATTAACGAAAGGATGTTGTCATCGCCGTAGTTCTCCTCGCTACCCTGAACAGACATCTTCCATTCGACAGCTGTCGGGTACTCCATGTTGCTTTGTTGTCGATTATTTTTCGCGGTGTTTTCGTTTTAAATTTGTCATAACGCTCCGCGTAAATGCTACTTTATTTTCGTAAAAGTATTAAGAACGAAACAATTGAACGTAATCGATTTTCGGAACTCGAAAGTATTAAACATTTTTTTTTTGTAACTATATCAACTGTGTTCATGTAAACGGTGTTCAATAAATACAGGTCAACGAGATTGCCGTGCTGAACTTAGAACGGTCTACGTGACC
>JAIPRN010004594.1:0-14160 GCA_025469175.1 Geopemphigus sp. TES_GeoC_2020
GACGTTTGTGTTGTTTTGTGCTTTGTAATTTATTAATTTTCTGAGTATTGAAAATCCTTCCAATATGAAAACAAATATTGTTCATTTACAATTATGTGGATTACTGTTTTATACGTGCATTTTTGGTCTTATGTATTATGAAAAATCGATTACCAATATGTTTTGCATTATTTTTTCAAAAGCGCTTGCTTTTTAATATAGTTTATAAACATATACAACCTCAATATACAAGAAATTTTTAACATAATTCTATTGATCAGTACACTATTAAAATATTATTATTTATTATATATTAATTGCATTTTCTATTAACTGTCCATTTTGCCGGGCTCCATGAATAAAATCTTCTGATAAATTTTCTTTAATTGTTTCCCACAAACGTTTTGGATTTTCAGGAGATCCGTAAATTAAAATTTGAACAAAATGGCTACAAGTATTTTTGTTAATGCAGATTCTCGTAATCTTTCTATCCATTGTTGATCGTCGTAAGTCAAGCCTAGTACTAAGTAGGCTTGTTTATACATCTGATATTGGATGTCTGTTACGGTTTGAAGGTCTTCAAAACTTGTTGCATCTTTTACATAAAATAGTAACAATCGCAAGTGGTAAAGTTTTGGTTAGGCCACGAAATTTACATTGTGAATCCTACCAATGACTCGCAAATGGCGAACTCTTGGCTCCCATTTGCTAGACCTTCCAATCCATTTAAAGTTTTCAGGCATCTGCCAATAAAAATGATATTGACGTGAGAAATTATCGTTTGACTGATTATGTCTTTTAATTTCTGCATTGTGCTTAAAATAAGCCTCCAGAGTAGACCCTCTTTGGCCAATGTCGGCTAAATTTTCATAGATTTGATCTCAGTTACCGATATTGTCCTGGTAAGTGGATATTCAGTCGTTGGACACTATGACTTTTTTTTTCAAAAGCAAATAATCGCCAGCATGTTTCTGGTGACGTGATACAACGTCCTTCAATTTATGTATTTGTTTCATTATAAATCAGCGTCCTTTGTTCTTTTACTACTTTGATCGATGCACAGTCGTGTCCTTTATAAATGTATTTATAAAGATGTTTCACAGCTAAAATACTCCCTACGTACTCAACGTTAATATGACAATTAAATTTTTTCAGTAAATATGCGTTGTAAAGGGCTACATGACGATTATCTCGTGTTATACGACGACCGTCTATGTCTAAATCTTCTATTATTTGGTCAAATTTTAACTTAGCAGCTCGAGCCACGATATCAGGACGATCCTGTGGAAGTTGTTGCAAGATTGTTCCATCTTCTAAATTTATTTACAATGCCTGTTTTATTTCTGCCCAGTTAGGAATCGATGTCATGGTGATAATAATAATATTATATAATGTAATATTACATAATACGTTTTTCATTTCCGAAAACACGGATAAAACGACGTTTTCTAAAAATGAAACCTAGCTAGATCGATTTATCGCCCTCGAAACCCCTTGCATACTAAATTTCATGAAAATCGTTGGAGCCGTTTCCGAGATACAGATTATATATATACAAGCATTGCTCGTTTAAAGGTATTAGATACGATATATATCTATATATATCGTAATTAGTAATTAATGTATTATATAAAATAAATAGCTAACTCGCATAATAATATTTATCGATTAAATATTTTATTGGCTATATTGTCAACGCGTTTAATACGTGAAATAATTAAAAACGAACGTTTCGTTTACCCGATAGTGATCCGTTCGTATGAATTCTCCCGCGTAAACGTATAAACGTACAAGTAACGATACAATTTTTACAAAACAAAAAAAATGGCTTTTGTGCTCGGTACTTACTCGTTAACGAGCCCCACGCTAGCATCCACGGATTTTTGCGCCTGTTCTCCTTGGGACAGAGTTTCGTTGGTGGTCGGGAACAACTCCTGATGCCAGGCCGCGGCGCTACCCGTGGGCACGAGTATTCGTTTGGTGAACAGCGACGTGACCAAGACGCGCCGTTCGTTGAGCCGCTGTAAGGCGTTAGCCGCGGCGACGTTTAACTGTTCGGACGTGAACGGAGGTATTTCGACCGGAGGCGGTGGCGGGGCTACGATTACGCCCGTCGTCGCCGACTGTTGGTTAACTACACAACGGAAAATATGCCTGTTAATTCTACCGGCGAATTTCGCCAACCGGGTGCAAAATTGAATATGACATTTGGACACAACGACGATTGGTCGAAATGGCTTAGGCATTTCTGACGAGGGTGACGCGTAAAATGTTTGCATCGTCAGATCGGCGAATCACAAAAGGAGCGGTATTTACCGAGAGAGGGAACGAGTGTTTTCTAGTGATTATGTCAAATCGTATACACATAATCACTAATTATAATGTATAATATTTTTGGAAATTACAGGGGGTTATAAAGGTCCGCGAAGAAGAAAGGTCGTATCGTATTCTTTTTATTTCGATCGAAGGACGATGTAAATGAACGTAGTGGGGGATAGTTACCGCCCGTGTATTCTTACGAAAAATTAAGATTACGTTCTATTTTTATTCTCCTTAATCGGTGGATGTAAATGGCGTGGCGTGACACGGGATTGTCCCAACACCTTTCCCTTGTTCTTAAAACGTAACGTTTTAAAATTGTGAATTTTTTGATCTAATGTAAGGGACTTAGTTGTATGGCGGGAGACAGTGCCGTCACATTCCCATTAAGGATGATTGTTGTACTGTTGATTTTTGTAAAACAATAAACGATGGCAACCCACTGTCCGAAGTACTGCTCTCAAGTTTTCCGGACAGTGGGTGTATTGCTGATACCATGTTAAAAAAAGGGAGGGTATAAAGGCTTTGGGTTCGATAGACTATAGTACTCGACATTTTTGCGGTTCAGAAATGTGTAACTTTACGCGTAGAATTGAATTACGTTTAAACGAAATTTCCGACGTACTTATATATTATATTCCAAGTTATTATTAAAATCTTAAAATATCTTTTACTGTCGTTAATATAGAATTATATATGCCAATTTGAAATATATTTGTTTTTGTAATTGATATATGTTCTTAAGACGATGATATTTTCAGATTACGTCTAATTTCCTCACCAAATACGCTTTGGTCAAAAATCGTCGCGTTTCGTTTTTTTTTTGAGTTTTACAATCATAAACGTTATCTCGATGTTTGTATTCCGAAAACACTCGGCAAACTTTACATATTCGATAAGTGGCGTGGCGAAGAAGGTATTTGTTTTCTTTTTCAAGCATCCGAATCCTTGAACGATTACGTTATTACGTATTTTTTATTACTATTTATATAATTTGTTATTACGTAGAATGGATTGCGAAAAAATCGTATAAAAATATATAAATTTGGTTTACGAAAAACTCTGTCGCAAAACAAAAATACGGCAAGGAAGCGAAGTGCAATAAATATTGAATAGTTTGCGAAGGCCGCGCACGTGCGCGTATTTCACGGGCGGTTGATTCCGAGGCGTCGATTTAGACGTTTTTGAAGGGTAAAAACAACGTTCAGAATTCACTCCAAATCTGAACGTACCGCAAATTATATATCGCTTAACAAAATTCCGTGAATGTTAAAAAAAAATTATCGCGCCGAAACCAGATTGAATCGGTCGTGTAATACGTGTATTAAATCAATTAATAGTTAGGTATGTAATAATACGTGCGCGCCTGTATACACATACACACACACACACACACACACACACACACACACACACACACACACAGTTTGTAAATCTCATTAGCATGCGCAACCCGTTTGGGACCAGTTTCATGAATTATATATAATACCGCTTGTTTAAAATGTACTGCAGTAGCATTGTGGCAATCGTGGTGATTCATATATAGACCATGGATCAATGACTCCTAAATGTATTATTTATTTATTTCTAATCTATCGCGAGATTTATTCGAAAAACTCGTCAACATCGCGATTAGTTTCTTTGTACATTAATGTTACACCTATAGGATACATTCGATAACGTATTTATAATCGGGATACGCGCGTCAATGTACTCTTGTATAGTTTTAGATTTTAGAAAACCACGTCACCACCAACGGTTAATTATCGCGTACTCATCACTCTCACGGGTCCTTGATATATATATATACTTTGTACGTCAAATGTTCTATGCATATCCATCGTTACTGACACGGGCCTTGCCATTGTTAATGAAATCTAAGAGTCTAGAGCACATTTATTATGAACGCGTGAAAAACGATGATTTTGCATTTTTCGAATTCTCACTAGTTATTCAGCCATATTTTATACCAGTTTTTAAACGTACCAAACATAACCATTCTCGTATCATTCTCATTATCAAAAATTGTTATTTGTTAACCTTATATGTTTCCTAAAAGAATATTAAGACAATAGAAATTAAACACATCTATACATTCCGTTTGTAACTAGACACGTTCAAATACCTAAGTATAGGCTTAAATTAAATTAATTTTATAAAATGAATAAATAATATTCGAGAATTTAATAAAAACTGTATGTTCATATTACGTAATTAACATAACGATGATTTGAATGTTTAAAAAAGCCGTTTTTAAAATTGACGATTTTTTATGAAATAGAATTCTATAAAATATTTAAAATTCGTACGGCTTACCTTTTTAATTCTAACGGAATAGTATTATAACCATTTAAATTATTAGACGTAGTAAATAATTCGTCGTTTTTAAAGTAATTGTATTTATTATATACTATTTATAAATATTTAAGAAAAAAGACTATTATTGTTCTTTTTATTAAATACTTATGCGATTATTATAAATTATAGAAATATATTAACGTATTATTTATTATGTTATATTGTATTTAAACTGGCATTTCTTATATATATATATTTCTTCAAAAGAATATTTTTCAAAAATATAATATCATTATATAAGAAAAGACAATATCGTTAATAATGACAATTTTGTGTAATAAATAACATTTTCGTTTCAATTTTGTGAAAGAAAATAACGCTGTAAATAAACGCTTTTCAAAAATAATAAATAACGATTAACGTATATAATTAAATTTCAAATTTCTTCCCTATATTTTTTGTTTATTAAATCTATAATAACGAAAAATCTATTTTCTTATAAGTGTGAGAATCATTTTTACAATTTTAAAGTCCATTTGAAAATACGCAAACTTAATTGAAACGTAATAATGAAATTAAAATTATTATTGTATTCGACCACGTAACTACAATTCGAAGAGTTTATTGCATGTTTCTCAAAGCAGATGTCTTAATGGAAAATTAACTCGAAATATTTCAACACGTAAACAAACGTATCGTAATATTTTATCTAAATACTCGTTAACAACTATATAGGCAAACCTTAATAAGTTAATACCAAAAAAAAATGAAATCGTATTGTGTAATTTGATTTATACTTCGATTTTAACATTTATTACATAAATGCCCCTCCCCCCCGTACGGTTCTCCCGATTATTTATCATATAATTTACTTAACATAATCGTACGTACCCGGATTACGGTTTTTAGTAGGGCAACACACCCCGAATTCGTTGACGGCCAATTTGCACGGCTGTCTTTTTAGTTCGGGCAATTCTGCATAGAACGACAAACAGTTGACCAGTGGCCGGCACGTTCCCAACTCGCCTTTAGCGGTTTTGCACGTTCCCTGGATGCTCGGCGATGGTTTCCGAGACGATTCTTGCGAGATTTGCTGCGGAACCTGGACCTCCAGTTGCTGCGGCACTTGTACGAGTTGCACGGGTTGCGTCTGCATGCCGTTTAACCTTTCCTGGATCCTCTGCTGGAGCACGAGCTGCTGCTGCTGGATATCTTGTAACGCTCGTAGAAACTGATCCTGTTGTCGGAGCAACGAGTCCCGGAGTCCCGGGTCTTGCGGCTGAGCTTCGATCGCCTGTTGCACCTGTTGTAGTTCCACTTGAATCTGGTTCTGCCGGAATTGCAGTTGTTGTTGCGCGAATTGTTCGGGGAATATTTCCGTGAGGAACGGTTGTTGTTGCTGCTGCTGCTGCTGCTCCTGCTGTTGGGTCAGAACCGCAACGGCCAGAACCAACAAGAATACGATCAGAATTATTCGCGTCATGTTGCGGTCTGGACGTGCGGACATCTACTGAACCTCGTTACCGATCGCCTGTACAGAGATGGGTCCGAAGTTCACGTGGGTCGCGATCATCGCGTTCAAGGTCGTCCGTCCGTTCGTCTGCGTACATATTTATGTGTGTGTGTGTGTGTGTGTGTGTGTGTGTGTGTGCCATGTTCGCCTTTTCGTTCTGAGTCAGTCGTTATTATTACCATTTTTTTTTTTGCATAAACTAAACCGGTACCTAACCGGTACTTACCGATTTTCGATACCACGTGTAGATGGTATATAGCTGTAGGTACCACCTATGTTATACCTGTAGATTAACTGTATATAAGAATAGCTTTAGTAAATATATACCTACGTTCTAAGGAAAATCCCAATCGTAAGACACACTGCAGAATTCCGGGCAGCGAACAACCTTGAGATCATTCTTACACCGATCCATAATAATATAGATAATTATATGTGTGTGTATGTTAATATTGCATAGGTATAACATTTTAACTCAAAATTTTAACATACACATTATGGGCAAGGCCTAATATTCATAAAAATAAACGCAGAGTAATTAATAAACGAACCGAAACCATCGCAATAAGTTATATTCTCTTTTTAAGTAAGAGAATAAAAGTTAAAGTAGACAATTCCAGTTACAAATAAAACTTAATTACCATAATTAAATATAACGGTATAATATTACATTAATACAAATGTGAGCTAAATAACAAAAACAAATCTATAAACTATGGTTTTATAACAATGGGCAATAACTATCGAGAAAGAAATATACACTATTTATGAATAGTTTATGACCATATTGATGAAAAAATACGTCAAAGTAATATTTTCATATTTCATTTTGATATATTTTTTTGTACTTAAAATAATGAAAATTGTGTTGTTTTTCTTTTTAATTAAGAAAAGTAAAATATACTTTTGAATAAATCGTTAATTTTTCAATTGAATACTAAAAGAGAGGTTGCGATAATAATTTAAATACCATTAATACTTGATGTCAAGTTTTAAGAGTTCAAAAATCGATTTTCATGTAAATACACAAATAACTTTACTATGTTAAATACCTTTGGAATAAGTACCCGTATATATAACTAGTATAAAATATTCCTAGCATATATGTATAATGATTAATAATGAATTTCAAACGTTTTTCTTTCCTACAAAACAACGGGAATGAATAAGTACGTTTAAAATAGTACCTAATAGCTACTACCTACCTACATGTTTAAGATATTATACCGAACCGTTATTACTATTTGTCTTCGCGATATTATCATGTACACATAAAAATGTTAAAACTAATTGTGTGCGTATATAAACCGACTTGGACAGATACTAAGATATTTATTTTATTTTATTTTTTCCTAGAAAAATATATACGTTTATTGTACGAGTATATATATATACATTTTTTCAAAATTTTATATATTTAGTGTCTGTAAATCATTAAATGTCTTATACGCATATACAGCAATATAATTATCATGATATTTAAATAAAATTGGCATAGATAAGTAGATACCTAGGGTATTAGTGACGAAATTTAGATTTTTGACAGAGATTGATATAAAATATTTGTGTTCGTTGAAGGAAAATTCAATGACAACAACATTTATCATAAAACCTTTAAAAATGATACACATTTTACCACTGACTATTGAAATGCATAGCTAAACATACTTTGCCTTGTGGGCTAAGCTTTTTATGTACTTAAAAAACAATTTTCAAATTGTTAAAATTATTATCTAATTATGAGGAATGGGTCATTCAAAATGAAAGTATAGTCCCTGCTATTTAGTTAAAACCACTATATAAATTACACATTGTCGTTAAGGTTTTTGATATAAAAACTAAATTTGAACTTTATATGAATAATTTAATTTCTCGAAAATAATGTAGTATATATACTCTATAGTTTACCTCAAAACTTTTGCAAGATTTGTTTTTACTTAAGAACTTTTTTATTTTTATAAATACCAGTTTAAATAGGTGTATTTCTTTATTGATGATTATAGGCTATAACCAAGATTTAATCGTGTTTACAATTGTTTTTAGATATATTTATTTCGATGTTTCACGTAAAATTTCGTAATTAAAAATTTTTTTTTTCAAATAACAAAATAAAAAAATATTTCTTAGGATAAATTCTATATTAACATATATTGTACATATTATAATGATATTAATTTTAATATTACATATTAAGTAATTTTAAGCATTTTGAGCATTATCAATGAATATAATATAACTGTAATACAATTTTCAATTTAACCATACCACAACATTCACAATTTTTACAATAGTAAATTGCATTTCCAATAAAAATTAAATAATTGTATTATCCATGTTAAAACAAATTTCTAGTTTTGATTGACCTACACTGACTATTGTAGCGTAAGCTATAATATTATATACTATATATTATAGTTACAATATATTTATTTATTTATATACACAAAATGTCAAACGTACCATTTACAACATTTCCACAAAATATAAGTGAACGACACTGATGCAGATATTTTAATTTTGCGATTTAACAATTTATTTCTAATCCTAACGACATTACATACATAAATAACTTCACATGTTTTTGTTATTATTTGATAACATTATTTGTTTTTGTTTTTATTTTACTCTAATATCTGAAATTACATACTTTTTAAAAGAACAACGCACATAGTTTTTTTTATCTGTCTACCAATGCCCATATATATAATATGTTATATAACATTTATTTTCATATATTATGTATTTAATCTTTGGTAAAACCAATTGTAGGAATATTCTAAATTAATTTTATAGTTAATTAACTCTACAACGAAATTTTAAACGAGACTAATTTTAGCTATCAGTTTTTCTAGACAAAAATTTAAGATTGTTAATCATTAATTATTGTTTCGACATTTGATATAACAATAAAATTTCAAAATCTCTATCGAAGTAATTCACTTGAGTCAACATCCACAGCATTTGAGACTCATTAATTTGTTTCTTTTAATTCGATATATAATATAATAATTATCGCACTTATTAATAATTTAGCCAATAGGTAACCTGTATATTTTAATCAAATATCGTATACAGCGACGTATTTATGAAGGGGAGGACTGAAAAGACTTCAGCCCTCCCCCCCCTCAAAAAAAATTAGGAATTATTTTTTAAATAAATATATTTTTTGGGCTTAAATTTAAAATTAAATATCAATAATTATCGTTATAAAAATATTGAAATATATTAAATTTTTGGTATTACATATTTATTTATGTAACAACTTAGCGAATAATAATTACATATATTATTTTCAATTCTGTGAAAATAGTAAACAATACAATATTAAAATAACTTATTTATACTGATTTCCTACATTTTGATTTTTAATAGCGTACAAAATAATAAAATTTTACCAATTTTTAAGGTCAAATTAGAAAAAAGTAATAACAAGTTTTTACTCAATATCTCAGCATCTCAAAAAAATGTCTAAATACCCTCTGAATGTATTTAGATAAAAGTCAATAAACGTATTATTTATATTATGCAGGTTATTTGGTACATATTCTGCAATATATACCATATGTATCGCATTTGTATATTATAAAACATAGATAGTTATATACGGACTTGAGATTGTTAAAAACGAATATTTATATATTTATTGCCACTGTTGTCACATATAAATATTAGTCATATAACATATTACATGCATATTGTGACTATCTTATGTCCTTGTTACGTTTCATTTTAATTTTGTATGTATACTCGTACAAATGCACGAAAACGTATGTACATGTACTTGTAGCGTGCGTAAATTCCAATTACAATTGTTCATTAAATATACTTATTATTTCTTAAACGATAACGTAATTTTCCGCTATGAGTTCTAAGTAATTGGTAAATCGTTTCTAAAAAAAGAAGTATAATCGTGCATGTTTTTTGACCTATTGGTCCGTCTATTTAAGTAATATATCATCATTAATAAATATTAATGTATTATATCTACATATGCAGATACTGATTTACTTTAGATATAGTCGGTATCTATTTATTTGTTTTACTACACTTTCGTCAAGGTCTAAATTGATAAATAATAACGCGTTTAGATCGCTAAGAAATTATTCAGAAACTATAAATCCTCGATATTGAGCAAGCATATTCGCATAATGTGCAGGCGATAATATTATAATAATATATATTATACAAATAACGAATTATCATACATAAACCCAACCACCTACGCGCTCGCATTGACATTGGCAACTCGGAGCCAGGACCCTAAAGGTCTGATATTGTGTTCACACAACACGTACGTTTTAATTAAAATCGAAACCACAATGTCTCGATACAAACGTACCATAAGGTGTTCCTTATAATCAGCCGGTTACGGACGACAGTATATATGACGTTATAACATACGTTTCACTAGGCTAAGGCCGTGCTTACATAAATCGTCGTATTATATTACGTTCGCTAATTCCCGCCGCCATATGCTATACACACGTACAGAGCGCATCTTTATTATTTACTCGCGTTACCACCGTACAACTTATTACGTTTAGATTATGGCGTTCAAAATTCAAACGGATCTTATTTCCGAAATTTAAGTTTCTGGCGGTTAATTGATCGGAAAAAATTGTAATTATACTTCGCACTAGAGACTCGCCGGGCGAATCCACTCGTTCGAATTACCGACTTCGTTAGATACTGTTTGCAGCGAATAGTACCGATCATTGACCGCATTTCAACACGTTATAGTTTATCGTCCTAAAAATTGTCGGCTCGAAAAAAAAAAAAAAAAAAATTTACGTGACGCGTTACGTTAAAACCGATATTAGTACACCCAAAGATACACCCTGTATTCGTATAATATTATAACGTTACACTTATCCATGTTCGCGATTCAATTTACTTATACTACAAGAACATCGTCACACGCACTACGATATCCAAACGCATTGTGATTCGCCGGTACAATAATGTTTGTGTACTCGAAACGTTCTGCGGTACGATATATTGTTCGACTCGAGTGTTCAGGGATTTCGATCGATTTTTTTCCAACACGTCGTATACACACACACACGAAGGTATTATTGATTCCGTGAAAGATATCCGGTGCCTTTGTTTCTCGTTATGTTATTCATTAGTCTCAATGTTATTCGCGTCGTAGGTACGACCTATAAATAATAATAATAATAATAATAAAAAAAATCAGAATCGCCTAGCCGTGAACGTTAATTACAACGCCTCGGCGCGATAATGATATTTGTAATAGTATATGACGCAGGAGACGAGACGATGATCTCGAAACCTTGTTACAATGGCAAGCTTTATCGTAACGTAATAATAACTATGATAATTATTTTTTTTAATAAGACAGTAACGTCTTATATACAGACGAAACAGGGGTTCGTAGATTTTAACACTAATAATATGCCTGCCCCTATCTATATTTATTATATACCAACGATTCGTAGTTTTGTAATCGAGTATAACTGATAGTTTCATTTAACGGTTAACTGCGATTTGGTTTGTCGGCTTTACATGCCTTAACAGATGAAAAAAAATTAGAAACGTGACATAAACATGTAAAATACTTTCGATACTCGAAAACAGACGAAAAAATGTGCGTACTAAATAGTGCAATATAATTACTGAAAATGGTAACGTATGATAAAATCGTAAATATGTTTAAAAAACAATTATTTTATTTAATATTGTTCGACTCTTATTATTCTACATATCTATCGATTAAAAAATAAATAACACGTAACTATTCAACGACGTGTGTCAACCCTACAACAATAGTAGGAAAATGGACGGCTCGTCAGCTCGTTTTCCCTATAAATATGAACGTAACGAATTAAATTTATTATGCATATCTACGGGTTTTCGTTACACTATTTACATTGTGTTACATAACGTGGTCTTAGTTCTTATTGATAAGGGAAGGTAGCGAACTTAAAACATTTTTACCGATACAAAATTATGCATTAAATTATTTAAGACTATTTTCATTTTTTCAATGCTTTATTCAAAATAAATAATTCATCCGAGATTATGACACAAAGTACGACAACTGTTGGCGACATGATTTTTTCATTAAAAAATTAATTATTTATATATAATTAGTTATTAATTATTATAATATATAATTTAAATCTTCCATTATTTTCTCATAATACACATTCTTAGTCCATCAATTTACAAATATCGTATAATCAATTCGATAGAATGAGCGACAACTAATTATCATTGTAGACGTTTCAAACGAATTGATAATTTAAATATTCCAAATATAAAAAAAAAAATATTGATGGAAAATATCCCAGGGAAGTGAAAGAGACACCGCTATGTGGACAGATAAGAAACGCGTGCTTCAATAAATGTTCGAGTTGTGTTATTATCCTCACCCATAAGGAGATATCCTATGTTATCAGTTATTACTATTCACTACTCCATGGAGGCCTTGAATAGTATAAATTATTAACTGTGACAAAATGACAGTGTATGATAAAAGTAGATTTAACAATGTATGAAAATATAAAGATACAATTCAATAAATTTTATTAACCTGTCAATTTCTACTTTGTCTTATCATGACAGAATTTAAAATACATTTACTTAACTTTAGTAGCTTAAAATGAAAGTGTTGTTTTTAATTTTAATCGTTTAAAAAAAAAGTCATCTTTGTTTATTTGATAATTCGAAATCGACTCCAATTATAATTGTGAACTATATCTATACATGTCAATGTTAATTGTTTTAATTACTGATTAGTGAATGAATCGGATCATCAAATACAGATTTGAGTTTCGAAACAATCAATTCGTTACAGTAAGTGAGTGAAACTATTAAAGAATGGCTAAACGGTATTTCGAAAATATACTTTCGGACAATGAAGAAGTCACTTCAAATACGTCGCACGATTTTTGGAAAGATAAGGTGTACAGTTTAATTAAATGCATAAGTCAGTATGCTTGGTCATCGCCCGATAAAGAATTGTATACTGGTACATCTGGGATAGTGTATATGTTTTATCGCTTGGCTATATCAGACCAATTCAAAAATAACTCCAATATTTATTTAAACAAAGCAATCAAAGTTTTAGAAGAGATAAACAAATCTTATGATAAAACGTACCAATGCAAGTTTATTTGTGGAAAGGCTGGAATAGATGCTGTAAATGCTGCGATCTATCACCTGATGGCTAATGAAAGTAAGGCTCAAGAATATTTGGATATGTTTAAAGGTGGAGCAACTATTTGTAAGGCCATAGAATATCATAAAATGTATGGTGGAGATGAACTATTTGTTGGTCGTACTGGTTATCTTTTTGGAGTTTTATGGTTGGAAAGTGTCTTTAGCAGGAAAATAATACCCGACCAAGATATTATTGACATTTGTTCAACAATTGTAGAATCTGGACGGAAATATTCTGAAACAAATGAAAGCATATTTCCCCTTATGTATTCTTATTATTCTACAGAATATCTTGGTAAGCACATTTTTATAAATAAGAATGATTTTTATGGTGTATTTTATTGGTTTTTCTTATTATTTTTGTCTTTTTTATCCTTAGGAGCTGCTCACGGATTATGTACAATTTTACAAGTATTGATATCATTTCCGCAGTTTATTGAAAAAGAACAAAAAGCTAGGCAAGATATAAAAAAATGTATCGATATATTAATATCTTTACAAACAACCAACGGTAATTTTCCATGTTCAATGGATGAATTAGGATCAGATCAAAGACCAGAAGATGATGAATTGGTTCATTGGTGTCATGGAGCTCCAGGTAGTTATTTTTTGTTATATATAAATATATAAATATGTACCATAATTTTAAAGATATTAATTCTTTAGCTTATTGATTTTGTAAATAAAACAATTGTTTTTTTTAGAATTCTAAATAATTCAAAAAACAATTTCCTTAGGTGTTGTATATTTATTAGCCAAAGCATATTTGGTTTTTAAAGAACCTTCTTATTTGGACTGTTGTTTGAAATGTGGTGATTTAGTATGGAAGAAGGGACTTCTAAAAAAAGGACCTGGTAAGAATTTGT
>JAIPRN010004595.1:0-14151 GCA_025469175.1 Geopemphigus sp. TES_GeoC_2020
TTGAACGGGGCCCGAGTAGTGGCGATCCAGCTTTTAGATCATTGTAAAAAGTTGGGGGTGGATATCCTTCTCCTGCAGGAGACCCCACTCTCAGGGAATAAGGTCTACGGATTTGACGACAATTATGTTAGGGTCGTCAATAGCTCCGTTAGGGGTCCGTCCATGGCCGCGATTGTAGTCCTCAATGAGGATTTGGAGGTGCTGGCCATCGACGGCCTCATGGATAGATATTTTGCAGTGGCTAGTGTTAGGAAGGGGTCGGGAAGGCCGATAGTATTTATATCGGCATACTTTAAGTATAATGTCCCGACCCTAGACTTCACTAAGAAGATGGGCCTTATCCTAGATAAGGCAGGTTATTGTTGTTTTAGGGGCCGACGTCAACGCGCATTCTGCGCGTTGGTTCAGTCGGCCCGATAATAAGTCGGGGTTGTCGAGAGGCGCACATGTAGAGAGATTAATAAGGGACATGGGTCTGAGGATACATAATCGGGAGGGCTTCCCCGATACGTATCATAAGAGGGGGATGGGTTCATCCAACATAGATGTCATACTCTATTTGAAGATTCAGGACTGGTGTGTTGAGGTTGACGTCACGGATAGTGACCACAGGTTGATTCGGTTCACTGTAAGGAGCTTTGGGGACGTATCTGAGGTCTCGCCGAAGGTCGACAGGTATAATATCAAAAGGATAGACTCGGATAAATTTCATCGGTCTTTGATACAGAACTTTATGGATAACTCTAATAAGTTAGATAGCTCCATAGATGTGGCGGCGGAGGCACTCATCGCTTCACTCCAGAATGCCAAAGCTCAAAAGAGGAGGCAAGTCGAAACCGCAATGGTGGTCGAAGGACTTGGATAGGTCTAAACGACAGTTGATGCTCTTCAGGAGACATTCCGACTATAAAGGAGAGGATAGGAGTGAGTATAGGCGTCTGAGAAATAGGCATCTATATCTTGTTAGGAAGGCTAATTTCGAGGCATGGTAAGATTTTTCTAGTTCGAGGAATAGAAATGTGTGAGGTCCTCTTTACAAATGGGCCAGAAATGGCCCTGCTAGGAACAGAGTACCGAGTCTATATAGGAATATAATAAAAGAAAAAGTATACTTAGTCCTTTCGTCGTGCAAAATAGTAGACTATTTGATTATCACACAATGTTATGGGTATCAAGGGTTTGGCCACATAGCTGCAAAATGCGATAGGGATAAACTTGTTTGTGGCTACTGTTCTAAAATGGGTCATCGACAGGTCTGCCAGGAGAAAGAATTGCCACCTAAATGTGCGAACTGTGGCAAGGCTTTCTGGTCTGGCCATGTGAAATGTGATGTAAAAATAAAAATCCAAAATAGTTTAATTTTAAGAACGGATTATGGCGAACTAAAATGAATAATACGAAAAATTTTATTAAAGTAGCTCAAGTAAATATGAACAGAAATAGGATAGTCCCGATCCAAATATTAGACTATGCCATAAAAGAAAAAATAGATGTACTCTTGCTCCAAGAAATGCCTTGGAGTGGGGGAAGTATATATGGTTTAGAAGTTTACAAAGATAGAACAATTTGTTCTTTTGATGAGGGACCTGCACTAGCCTCCATAATAATTTTAAACGACGACATCGAGATCTTGGCTATAACAGCTTTAACGAACAAATACTTTGCGGTTGCCACTATACGTAAAAATGGAAGTACACCTCTAGTGATTATCTCAGCATATTTTAAATATGAAATACCAACGCAGAACTTTATCAGTGAACTAGACAAGATACTAAACATAGTTGGGGTGAATGTCATAATAGGAGCCGACGTTAATGCTCACTCGCCATTGTGGCATAGTAGAACAGTAAATAAAACAGGCTTGGCGAGGGGAAAACACGTAGAAAACCTTATAAACGACCAAAGATTAGTAATAAACAATAGACAAGGTTATCCCGAAACCTATAGCAGAAAACGAATGGGCTCATCTAATATAGACGTAACCCTATCTAGAGGGAATACAAACATTGATGATTGGCAAGTACTTTGTGACATATGCGACAGCGATCACCGTTCAATTATATTTAAGATCTCTTTTGGTGTGGATATGACTTATAGTAAATGCAATAACGACAGATTAAATATTAAAAAGGCGAACTGGGACAAATACCGACAGGTTCTTGCCCAGTCACTCGGGAACACAGACTTCGAATCAATCACTAATATAGAACAATCAACAATTCTGCTTATGAATTTAATTAAGAGTGCAATGAAGGCATCGATGCCTACAATTAGACCTATAAGAAGAACAAAACCACCTTGGTGGACACAAGATCTGACAAATTCTAAAAAGAGATTACTAGCCTTCAGAAGGAAATCTGATTATAAGAATCAATTCAATAACGAGTACAAGATTTTAAGGAATAACCACCTTCGCCAAATAAGAAAAGCCAAGGCGAAGGCATGGAAATCCTTTTCAGATTCCATAAATGATGACATATGGGGAAAGGCATATAAATGGTGTAAACTCGGAATTAAAAGAAATATAGTGTCTTGCGCAGTTAAGAATAATGAAGGAAATTTTACAACAACGGCTTTAGAAACAGCGCAGTGCTTGTTGGACACACTCATCCCGAGTGATGCATGTGTTCAACCACCAAGCAAAAAGAGGTTATATTAGAAGGTTTTAAACTAAAGCCAAATGAAGTTAAGGATGCTATTTGGAGAATGTCGCCCAATAAGGCACCTGGTAATGATGGCATAACAGCAAATGTATTGAGAAGATCTTGGAATATAATTGGTGAAGTTTTTACAAATATTCTAGAGGAGTGTATCAGGAGATCTTACTTCCCAGAAGTCTGGAAAACAACAAATGTAATAACGATTTTAAAAGATACTAAAAAGGATCCTACAATAGCCAAATCTTATCGGCCGATCAGTCTCTTACCAGTTCCGTCTAAGGTACTGGAGAGGCTGATCGTAATTCGTTTAGTACAAGAAACAGGGATAAATATGTCTATAAACCAACATGGCTTCACGAGGGGTAAATCAACCATTACGGCGTTGGAAAGCTGCCTTGAGTGGGTAGAAAACAGGAAAGAGCCGAAGATATTGGGAATATTCCTTGACATCACAGGAGCTTTCGATAATTTAAGTTGGGAAAGTACGCGAAAAGATTTAGAGATAACGGGAGCCTCAACCAACACGAGAACAATCATTTGTAACTACCTAAAGGGAAGGAGAGCTAAATTGAAAGTTGAAAATATATATGCTCATAAAATATTATCCAAAGGATGTCCACAAGGTTCCCAATTGGGGCCTTTGTTATGGAACATCGCAATAGAGCAAGCTCTACGTATAGTTATAGATAGTCAAACAAGGATAATGGCGTATGCTGATGATATCGTAGTACTAGTGGCGGGTTTGAACAAAAATGAAGTAGAGAGAAGGGTAAAAGTTACTTTGGAAAAATTAGAGATTTGGGCCCAGGAGAGAGGACTCAAATTCTCCTCAGATAAGTCCAACGCAATGATTTTTAAAGGTAACCTCGATATAAAAACGAATATAAGTACAATCGTTTTAAAGGATAAAATAAAATATCTGGGAGTTATATTAGATAGGAATAGGAAATTTAATGAACATTTAAAATACATATCGAACAAATCCGAGGAGCTTTACCCTAGATTAAGAAGAATTACTAGCGCCGATTAGGGAATGACCCAGGCTACTTCCAGAGTTATTTACAAGACAGTTTTCTTACCTAAAATATTATATGCATCTGAGATATGGGGAAATGCCGTAATGACCAAAGGTATAGTGAAATTGTTGGGACAAAGGCAAAGGAGACCGCTGCTATCATTAACAGGGGCCTATAAGACTATCTACAGATGCTTTGCAGGTAGTCGCAGGCTTCCTGCCCTTAGATTTAGAAATTACATGGGACATAATTAAGAAAAAGTTAAGGAGCAAAATCATCAATGAAGAGGAGTTACAAATACAATTAAACATAATATTGGACAAATGGCAGGAAAGATGGAATGATTCTAATGAAGGAAGATGGTATTACCAAATGATTCCTAACGTTAGACAACGACTTAGTAAACCGATAAAATTGGATCATTATAAAGTTCAATTCCTCACTGGTCACGGCGACTTTAATGCCAAGTTGAGGTCTTTCCGCCTGACCAGTGAGGATAGATGCAAATGTCAGAAAGATAGTGAAACGGTAGAACACGTGTTATTCTATTGTGAAAATTTTAGCACAGAAAGATATAATCTAAGAAACGCAATAACATCAAGCACAAATGATTGGCCATGTGCCACCAGTGTATTCCTCGAAACAGCGAAAAACTACAATGCTTTAGCAAAATATGCAAAGAAAATGCTAAGAGCAAAGAAAGGTCTTTCCCAATAATTTATAAGATGCAAAATTATACGGTTCGAAGATTCTGAGACATGGCCCACCGCTAGCCGGCGTGGTGGCTAGAATAGCGGGAGGAGACTGCCTTTAAGCGGTTTCCGGGTTGACCTACCGATGTCAACTAAAAACTTTGTCGGTACCACGGGTGTGGGGAGTCCCATTGATTCATGGGAAGTATTTTTCGACCCGTGATCAATGCCCCACTATGGCTGAGTAGCTTTTTCTCAGCTGAAACGTGGTGGCTGTGAGACAGGCGTTAGATGGTAGAAACACAAATCCACTTACCCGGTGGGGGTCCGAGTACCAAACGATGTCAGTCGTCCCGGCCCAAAATAGGATACGAACCTTCGGGTTCAGTGCTGGTGGTCCTTATGACGACCCATGGTCTTCGGGCCATGCGCCACGACACATCTTGAGTAGCAATAATTTGCTAATGGAAGGTGCGTCGGGGTATTGGGGTTCGCTCCTTCAAACCTGGGAATACGTGTCCCTATCTACTAGTCCGGTTATGGCAGTCGTCGCGTGCGGTCGTGTTTTTATTCGCTCCGTGAGTGTTTTACTACTGTGCCGGAAATTTTGGCTTGTTTTTGAAGATTTTAATGTCGAAAAATCGGGATTTTCAAGACAAACAAATTAGTGAAAATAACAAGGGAGTCGGACTTAATCCCGGGAAGCTATTGGAAGTTATTCCTCAGCGTGCTCAAGTCACCGGGAAGAGGTCGTGAGTTGATTGTTATTTTTACTAATATTAGGCTTCTTATTGTTAAATAGGCTTTATAGGGACTCTTTTTTGGCTTTAACGTTCTTGTTTTTGCCCCTTTGGAGGGGTTTCTGGCATTAATTTAACTTCTTCCTTATATTAAGGTTCTTTTGGTTTCATGCCAAATTTTTTCTGAATAGGCTTACTTTTCTGTAGTTAGGTCTGTCGCCTTTTTCCTGTAACCATTGTATAATGTTCGCTTTTCTTGTTGTTGCATTTGGAATTTTTTCTTTTTTCATGGAGTGGTACGGTGCGTTGTCCATTACAATGACACAATTTTCTTTAAGTAGCGGTAATACGTTTGCCATCCAGTTGTAAAATACGTCACCGTTTATTTCTTCGTGGTAGTCGGTCGTTTTTTTGGACTCGAAACACAAAACAAACAAACACAAATTCAAAACCACGAACCCGTCTTCTGACCCAATATGTAAAACAATGAGCCTCTTGCCTTTGCTAGATGGATTCAGAGAATCCGTTGTGAGTCCACGTAGGAATGCGTCATGAGATGATTTAATTGTCTTGTTTACCTGCGTTTTACTGGTACAATCGCCTGCGTTGACCCAATATATATGACGACCTTCTTCACGATATTTACGAATATCTGCTAAATACCGTCTACGCCATAAAATAATTTCGTTCTTTTCTATAAGGGCACTTTTGCGACTGCGTTTTGTGTAGACAAAGTCCATAGATTTCAACAGACGATGTAAATTCGTCCTGGAAATATCAGGCAAAGTGTCGTCGTCCTTTATAACTTGAAGTAATTTATCTAATGTAGGTATTATCTTCTTAAACCAGAACGAATGTACATGAAAACGTACTGCATTCATTTGTACATCGTCAAATTTTTCCTTATATGATGTCCTTGTTCGAGTTTTGCACGGAGAGGTCACAGTTTTTTTGGAATTATATTCCTTGATGACATTTGAAATAGTTCGTTGCCCAATGCCAAGTAGTTTTGATATATACATACGAGCGTCTCTAACAGTTACATCCGGATTTTTCCTTAACTCCATCTTATATGCATTCACAATCATAGTGCGTTGAGCTGATGAAATAGGCTGGAATAAAATACGAAAAAAACTATGTTAAATAATGTATAATACACAAAAAATTATATATATATAATATACATATTATTATATATAAATTACTGATAATGTATGTATATTATTATTACGTATTAGGTATATATTTTTTACTTACCTTTCCCATAGGATTTTTTGTTGAAGGTGATACATTAGCCATAGTGCATATAGTGTGACGTGAAAATAAAACGAAATAAAAAAAAATTCAAAATAAACAGCAAATGCGCGCAAAAAAAAAAACGACGTGTTACCGGGTAATACCGTTAAAATGGTGTGACATTATATAACACTCTGTATAAACAGTTCACCGTGCCGCCGCCGGAACGCACTGTGGTAACGCCCACTAGCATGCGCGAGAATAGACCAGTTTTCGTCCGCCGCCCGGTGCGCTCTTAAATGGAACAGAGTATAGAAAAATTTTCCTTTGTTTACGCGTTATTGTTTTTCCGCCATTTCTACGCGTTCGTCTAAATACATAAATAAATAATTTATTTTCTGTTATCCAAATTTCCAATACATAAATAAATAAACATAAAATATTTTTCTCTGGCTAATAATAAATAGTTTATCTTCTACTAGAACATTTCCTTATATAATCCGATTCCTCTCATTTGATCTCACCTTCCCCTTAAGGGTTATGGTTAGGGTTACGATTAATTAATAGATCACGTTCCGCTACGCGGACCTACGTTTCGTTACGCGGATACACGTTCTGCTATGTTGATTTACGTTCAGCTATACGGACCAAGTTCTATTAAACGAATACACATTCCGCAACAGGAATTCAGTTGTGTTCTTAAATAAGACATGGAAAAGGAAGAATCCACACAGGAAAAGCAGAGACGGGAAAAGAAAAGGATAATAGTAGTGGCATTCAGCCTTCAAATGATCCCCAGGAAAGTACCTCGTGGAGTCACGCAGTCCTGGAAGGGGAACCGAGCTTGGCCATCAAGAAAAGGAAAGCGGAGGAATCCGACTCTCCTGTGGACAAGTCCAGGGCTAGTCTTTTTAAACATTTCACGGAGACAGGTAACCAGTTTTGCATAGTGATTACGATTGAAAAATAAAAGAAGAAAATGACTGCGGGAACCTTTGCGGAACTCATGCAACTTAAGGGCAGGTACGATGACCTCTTTGAGGCAGTACTAGAAGAAAATGCTGCCCTGAGAGGTAAGCTCGCTGAATCCAGAGTTAGGACGGTGAGGGTAGAGAATAGATACGTCCCGGTTCCAGAGACAGTTGAAGCTACCAATAAAAAGTTAAATATGGGAAATATCACTGAGGCCAGCTTAGCAAAAGCGCTGGAAAATTTGAATTTTGACATGCCTATATCCAATAAGCATAATGTTGTGCCAAAACAAAAGCGCCGCGCCGCTCTCGGCAACTTCGACACTCCAGAGGGACGCTTCAAGTACATCCACATTGACCTGGGAGAAGCTTCCACTTTGCCATAGATTTCTGTACTATCTCACGTTGATAGACAAATTTATCAGATGGCCAGAAGCCATCTCACCACTGTTTGATCAATAGGCCAGCCATCACAAGTAGCCAAGTTCCTCATCGACCGATGGATCAGCCTGTATGACATTCCGTTGACCATCACCAAGGATCAAGGCGCTCAATTTGAGTCCACCCTATTTATGAAACTTTCCGAGCTCCTCGAAGTTACCAGGATCCGCACAACGCCTTACCATCCACAGTCGGATCGCTCACTGGAGGCTGCCCCCTTATGTGTAATCTCGAGACTCCATGGCCAAACTTGCTTCCACTGTTCTTGTTTGTAGAATTATGATATACTCCATTATTTTCTAATAAAATACAGTTTTACTGTACGAGAGTGTATTTCGTCTCTCATAATAGAGCTTGAAACTACTCGCCGTTTCACGGTTATATAGTTTTTTACTACTTCAAATACTAGTAGCCACGCACGTATGGCCTTTACAATAATGCGTGACGTTTGTTCTTACGGTAGATAGTATGGAGTGACTTTCGCTCAAAGCATCAAAGTTGCCCCAGAATCGAGACACGTCTAAGAAATAAACCATTTTTTTCCAATACAACTTAAAAACGTGCTCTCGTGTCTTTAAAAGAGTCGACGCTATAAGGAAGCCTCTACAGCCGTCCTATACAAGTCTCTCTCTCGAGTCATACGCCTTATGGATGATAGGACGTACCGTCATGGACGTAAACGGTTAACAACACTCTGTCTCTACGGACGCTCTCTCGCACTCCGACGCTTCGACCTAACCGGCACCGTCTGCCCATATCTCCGGTCAAAAGTGACACGACTACTTTAGCAGCCTCCTCCAGTGCCCCACCTTCCATACAGATAGCCGTACAGAATTTTTAGTCGTTTACGACGGCATTGTGGCAATTATCACGTAGGGTATTTTTGGTCAAGCGTATACGAGGTTTTTCCGGCCGTCACTCGTACACCGCGAATCATTGACGATATATATATATATATATCGATGTACGCAACGATACGTCGTTGGATTTACCGAACGTTTTGTTCTCTTTTTTTGGCCAGACTATCCGCTTACGTTCCGTTCTCGTTCGAAATTGCCGTTAATTTGTAACGTGTTAATTTACCCGTTACGATTATCCAATAAACGAAACGAATTTCGTTCTACATTGTTTAACGTATGTACAATACGTTGGGTAGTGGCGTGTTCAACGTGACACACGGTCGTCGTTTAGCGGATCAACTACGAACCCGACAAACGTGTGTTCAACGCGTCGCAGACGTTTACACGACACGAGTTCGTGAGTTGATTCCACACGAACAAACGCGCGTACCGTACGCCGTATTCGACTTGGCTTGTCACGGACAACGGCGACGGTATGTCATTCCGAGCACACAACGTCGACCGGGTTCGGCACGTGTTTCGTCGTTAACGGCTATACGCTCGGTCGTCACCGTTTGTACGATGGTTCTCGGCGACAACAACAATTCGCGTCGTTGTTCTCCGATATTGCGCACGGCGAAATCGCCGAACGGCAACGCACACCCGCGAACGTCCGACTACTCCGCGACGCGTCGGAATCGATACGCGCGCGAGTCCGTTCGTAGACGCGTTGGTTGTATACACGCGCTAGTTATACGACGCGCGTTCATTGTGTTTTCGTACGTATACACGACGTTGTGCGTATTGTGTTTGTACGTATACGGCGTATTTTTGGAATACTCGAAGAACGGCTGTCACGGATTCCCGAAATATTCGAGAAGAACCGTCGACGCGTCCGAATAGAACACCGGGCGTTCGACGGCGCCAACGCATGTTGACGGTACGCAGGGTTCGCGGGGTGTACGCAAGACGGACGCGAGAAAGTTTTAAACGGTCGATCGTTTTCGTTTACGGGTCCGTAACGGACAACCATCATCCATCGGAGCGTAATATTCGAAGCTCAAAACGGTATTATACGCACGTTCGCCGGAGCTTTCTCGTCCGGATAAAACGATTATTGGGCGTCGGCGAGAAGCGACGTTTTCAAAATCGAGATTAAACTTCACTGACGATTCAAGATACCGTAGACTACACAAAATCGCTTTTGACGCACGCACGAATCGCGCACAGAACACGACGTCGGTGAGTATACCGCGGTCATACAGTGAACTGCGTTGACGAAAACGCGTGACGTTTAACGTAACCGGAATATAGTATGGCATGGGAAGTGGAGAAGATACTTTATAGTGTTCGAGAATATTCTATGACCTCTATGAACAGCGCTATCTATCCATTCGGCATGCACACCGAGCACAATCAATGCCCGTAATTACAATATGATATGACGATTGATAATAAAATCCGTTAAACGTTCTATTTTTATATATTTCGTTCCTCGGTATTAATCTAAATGTATTAATCGTCGCGACGGTTCCGTCATTTTTATTGTGCAAAACTGGGAGTAATCGATTCGCGTACAGTATATTACGTATATTTATATATGATTTCGGATGAGTCATACAAGATCGATCAATATAAACGGAGACGGCGGAAATGAACAAAGGGAACCGTAATTACCAAAAAATATACGACGCCTGTGTCGTACGTACTTATGGTAATATTTTTTATTTTAATTCGCTGTGTAATCTATAATAATTGACCTACGATTTAAATATAGATTTTACGTATTAATACAATTTTATATATTGCTTTTACGTATAGGAATACCTGGTCGATTATTATTGGAAGTCTCGGACAATTATAAAATAAATTATGCTACCGGAATTTTTGAATATGAAACTCTGAAAGTATGGTCGAATTTCACAATACCACAGTCAATAACGAATTAATTTTTCAGTAACCAAAGAAACACCAGTATTGTTGTTAGTGTTTACTATTATCTTCTAATAGCAGATGAATATTGTCGTTGACTGGAAATAAACAAGTTAAGCCAGCATCGAGGAACGAAAGTCTGAACATTTTATAGCAATAAATGTGTTTTGCTCAACAAATACAATTTACCATCATCTAAATGCAAAATAGTTTCACTAACTCTACAAATATATTTGACTATATCGACCGGAATTGCTTCAATTACTCGTCAAATGAAAAAAGATTAAATCATATATAAAGATGACTCTTTTGTTTTTTAATGCCGGTGAAACTTGGTCAGTTTTGGTCGTCGAACATATTCGTCTGTTATCAGCAAACAGCAAACCTAGATTGCCTTCAAATATCGATAAACTAGTAAATTGAAATTATCTATGATTGAACTTACAAAACTATATAGTTTCTTTTGGCAGAATCTCATAAATACTGTTATCAAAAATAGTTAAAGTACTTTCAAAATATATTTGATATACTAAAATTAATGTTGATATTTATTACAACAACTTGATATTTAAGACCATAAATGTTTTTAGTTATGGAATGAATTGTATCTATATATTTACAAATGAAAAATATTGTGAAAAGTAATGATAATTAATTTTAGACTAATAGAATGATATTTGTTAATTATTTAATAGCTAATAATTTATATTCGTAAAACTTCGAGAGAAAATAAATGTATAAAATAAAAATAAATATGTGTTTGATAAAATATACGTCTTATTCGATATTAAACAGTTGTATTCATAGAAATACTTTATTGCGTCGATATCGAATTAATAAATATTTTGGTAATTCAGAAAAATATCAATTTTATTCATAAATTATTTAAATATTAGACCACTATATGCGCATTGGGATTTAAACATTTTTCACGTTACGCTCAGAAAAATAATTTCATTATAATGATAAATGTGTTAATATACATGAATAAACGAATAAATTTAATAAGTATAAAAAAGTAATATTTTCTGAATTTTTAATTACAAATACGAATCAAATAAATAATATCTTCCAAATCCAATTTAACGTTTAAGATAAAAATGTCTATTCGTATATATGTAAAATTTCCTAGGCCATCTAGCGTCAAAGTATTTCATAAATACGTTATTTTTTATTTTGAAAATGATTGTTCACCTGACACTTGAATGACCAACAATGTTAATATTAAACAAATTCATTTCGAACAAACTCCGTTAAGACTGTACACTTTGAAATAATTTATGTATCCTCGAAATAGATAATAGTAAACGATTTCAATTCGGATGTTTCAAACGTATTAGTAGTGTTACGCAATTTAAGGTTGGCGCGAAATCATTTTACGAAAACCACTCTGACGAAAGTATATTTGAATACTTGTTCACGTTCAAATATCGTTACTTATGCTAATGCTTTACGAAAGTGGACTACATAAGGACGTTAGGGATCGGTTTTTAAATCGCCGAAGATAATACGGGATTGGTAATTACGGTTCGGGTCACATGTGCTAGTTGTATTTTAGGGACGGAATAATTTAATTTAAGCGAGCGCGGGTGTTTTATGTATACGCGAGTATGCAGCCGCTCGTATAGAAAATAATAAAAAAAATTTAAAAACTACTACTACGTTATATAATACCGGACGACCCTACCCGACTTATCAGTATCTTTCTCCCTCTCTCTCTCTACAAAGTCAAAACCGAATAATATAAAACCAATCGCCGAGATTTTAATTGGAAAGGGTTGTCGTCGTCATGTATGCGTATGTGTTGCATATACCGTGACGTCATTCGTGAAGTCTCGACATCTGGACGGAAACTAATAATTGTCAATTCCCAAACGGTACTGTACGTACGCGCGGGGTTACGATATTGCCCGTTGCACGGTGCAGCGTGCATAAATCAATCCGACGACGACACACACACTGTCCGATCTCGGCGAATATGCGTGCGTGTGCGTCTATTAAAAAAACGATTGGATTAGGTGAGAAATCGAATTCACGCCCGCCCTGAGGTGACGTTTAAAAAAAAAATGAAATGAAATGAAACGAAAGGCTAGAAAAGAAATTGCGCGAGGGTGCGCCTTTGCGGACCCTTTTTTATTTTATTTTCGAGCGCGCGCGTGTTACCAATTTGCATATCTATATTACGAGATACGGTGTGCCTGGCGTGTGTGTGTTGGGAGGGGGTCGTCACTGTGACGGTTGTTTGTCGATGAAAAATCACGTTTCTCATAATATACTATAAAACGAACTCGCGAGATCGATTTCATTTTGACGGCAACGATTACAATATTGTCATCGTGACAAATTTTCGTTCTAAACCCGCAGATTTGTATACACAAGAAGCTTATGATATTACGCCATCGCCGTTTAACTTTGAACCGCTCGTTACAATAACATATATATATATCGCCTTTTTCAGTCAACAACTATTTTCTTTTCAATATTATTTTATAAACTCTGTGTATATCGGTCTCGTTTAAACACGTCCTAATGTGTTATGATTTGACGGAAACGTTTTACTGTAAATGTTTGTAATTATTTTAGAGGCACAAAAGGTTCATCTTGTATTTAAGATAACAGACAAAAAACCTACGGAAAAATTTGGATAAGAATATATATATTCGTACGCATACGATTCTCGACAACGTCTGGTTTTTATAAAAATCGAATTTTGGTTTTTGTTATTCTCGTAATTTCGTAAATAATAATGCGAAACATTTGTTCTTGCTATACGCTTTATAGTATCGCACATTGTTAAATTTGATCGATTATGGTTTAAATTTAAATAATATTAATATTTTGTTTTGTTTTTTTGCTATATACGTTTAATAAAATGTTTAATTCAATAATTAAAAATACGCAATTTTTAATACATTTTTAATCGTACGATGTCGATAATATATCAATCATGTTTTGAATTTATAAGTCTCGATATTTTTATGGTACCAAGTTTATCTGTAATATTTATAATATTTTTATATAATAATTTTAATAATTTTTTATTTATAATATTTTTTTTAAAAATCAAGAGTCAAATGTTTCTTGAAATCAACGAATAAGGCTTTTTTCGTTCTTTCTTTGTACTTTCTAAGGTGATACGTGTACGTAATTGTGGTGCAATGTTTCATTCCCGTTAATTAATTTCCTTTTTTTCTAAACGTTCATTTTCCTTTGTAGTCTTGGAAAATAATAAAGTGATTATAGTTTAACTTACGTACTTACACGTATGTATTTGCTATATAAATAATACAGTATGTGCCACGTAAAAATCAACTTTTTTGTCATATTTGTGTAACTCGTAACTCTCTCTCTCTCACTCTCTCACACACATATATATAGTGTAATATCTATACGTCTACGTATATAATATGTTATCTAAAAATCGATGTCATCGAAAACATTTATTTCGTGAATTA
The DNA here is from genome assembly GCA_025469175.1 of Geopemphigus sp. TES_GeoC_2020. Classification (NCBI taxonomy): domain Eukaryota; kingdom Metazoa; phylum Arthropoda; class Insecta; order Hemiptera; family Aphididae; genus Geopemphigus; species Geopemphigus sp. TES_GeoC_2020. The sequence continues at coordinate 13,983 of JAIPRN010004595.1, forward strand.
TATCCCACGTGTTCCAATCATGAAAAGTTATATATATTTGTGTGCACGCATGTGTGTGTGTGTGTGTGTGTGTGTGTGTAGTTGCCATATTTTTAAACTGCAGTAACATATCATAAACAATGGATATAAGGCACTCGAAAAGAACAGTCGGCGTGAATAAAAAAAAGAA
>JAIPRN010004596.1:0-14138 GCA_025469175.1 Geopemphigus sp. TES_GeoC_2020
TATATATATATATTTATTTTTCTTCCTATAATACATATGTACAATTTATTTTTATTACAAATGATTATTATTTATTTTGTTTAAATTGTGATATATATTTAACAAGCTTTTTAAATACAGTAAAAATAGTATAAATTATTTTATTTTGTTTAATTTTTACAATTGATGTATATTATGAAATTTGTTATTTTTTAAATTCTTTATAAACTAATTAAAATGTGAGTAAGTTAAATTTTTATAATTAAAAAAAATTATATAATACTTATATAACATATAATAATTTAATATTGTTAAGACATACATTTATAATTTATTATTAAAATAATAAGCCATATTTTCTTCTTGTATGTACTTCTATCCATATAAGCATATATTATAAAATTATCATTCATTCGTGTTAAATTTAGTTTATAAACATCTTTAATTATTTATTTATGTAATTGTCAATTTTATTTTGTTTTTAATCAAATATATATTATTATAAAAATACTTGTTATTAAAAAATTGATAAAAACTATAGTAACATAAATAATTGAATAAAACAAAGTGTATTTAATGACATTTGAAAAAAAATCAATGATATTTAAATCCAACATCTTTATGTAACCAAGACAACACTAAAACATTTGATGTGGAGTATCTACCTGGAATATTTTAAAATTAACAATGCATTTTTGTAAAGTAAGGTTTATATGAAATTAAATAAGTTTTATATCAGATATTATCCACCAGGTAATTTATAATTTAGCATAAACATATTATCGCTAGTGCATCATCAATGTTTACAGGTATTGTTTTTGAATACCAAAAGAAAAGAAAACTAAAACAAAAGATTTTGGACTTGTTTGATATTGGACCAGAGTGAGATAAAAATAGTTTTTTCATTCGATTCAATTAAGAAAATCAAATGATAACATAGTTAATATCATTTTTAAAATAGGACGAATATAGAAGCATTGACTACTCAAATTGCAAGCAATGAACCATTAATTACTTCTAAAGTATTGCCTCAATTAGAAGCACTCTTGCAAAAACTCAAAGACAAAATATCATTTAATGACTGGGACTATGTTCCTGGGTCATCTACATTCTCCATCAATAAAACTCTAAGCTGTGGCCATTTGTTGCCAATAACAAATGTGTCCATTGACAAATATGGAGATACGTAAGAGTTCTATATTATTAAAGTATTTATGTTGTTTATATAAAATGGATTCTATGTCTTTTCTTATAATAAAAGATAAAAGAAATCTCAAATAGTGTAGTTTTGTATCAAAATTTAAGTATGAAATATTATTATTATTTTATTTAATTAATTTCATAACTGTACATTTTAAAATTAGAAAAATAAATAAATTCATTCTCTACACTTCAAAAGTTTACAATAAAAAACTTGTACTATAAAAAATAATATAAATTGTAAAACATTGTACTAAAACAATTACCACTTTAGTTCAAATCTGAACTGTTTTGGTAAAATGTTTTGTTCAGAATCAGAATTATGATTTAAACTTGAACTATTCTTCTTCTGTTATAATCAAGACTGGAACCCAAACCTGAATAATTTAAAAGCGCCAAACCTTAATTGTTATTTACTAACAAACCAATCAATTTTAGTTGTGCAACTGGAAGTTATGACCGGACATGTAAGATTTGGGACACACGGACTGGAACGGAGAATCTGACGCTAGTTGGACATGAAAATGCAGTATATTCTGTGTCATTGGTTATTGCTGGAAGGTTAGTATTTTGCAAAACTATTATGTTGTTTGTAGGCAATGTTCCCACACAAGTTGTTGGTAAATTACTGAATTAACGCGATTCTCCAGAGTGTTGACCGGGTCTTTTGACAGAACTGCACGGATATGGTCGTTGGACGATGGTGGCGAATGCTTGTGTATTATGCGTGGCCATAGTGGCGAGATAGTTGCAGTAGACATTTGTTGGTCCACACGGATGGTGGCCACTTCAGCAATGGACCAAACTACCAGACTGTTTAGCGCAGTCACAGGTTAGTGAAACCATTTTTAAACTGTAATTCCTAGGATGTGGATGATGAGTCTTTTGGTATAGGTATACAAATTCTTTTGGGTACCCAAAAGAGAACCAAGGGTTATTTGTCACTAATTGTGTTTTGACTTAATAAAAAAAGCAATAAATTGATATGAATACAAAGTAATATTCAGTATTAGATGAATTAAACCCATTGATTTGATTTGCTAGTTACTTTCATCTCCCTCTGCATTTTTTGGTGAGGATAGTCAAAAAATTCTAATCTCAACTAGAAGTTTATTAGCTCATGCAGTGTTTTTTGTTACTTTATTGACGTTGTTAGTGATTTGAAGAAAAAATATAATTAGTATCTGCCAATGGTTTTAAATGATTCATAGGACAAAATGTAGCTACATTGAGAGGTCATACTGCAGAAGTGGTGACCAATCAATTCAACAACAACGGGACAATAGTACTTACAGGATCGTTTGATTGTATGATTAAACTTTGGGATACACGCACTGCCAGGTATATATATATATAATGTGGAATACTGATCAATTAAATTGCTGTTTGATATTAAATATGTACCAATATAGGTGTATTGCAACATTGGCTGGTCACACAGCAGAATTAAGTGCTTGTCGTTACAACTTTGGTTGCAATACAATTGCAAGTGGTTCATTAGACAGTACTGCCAAGTTATGGGACATAAGGAGGACTGACTGTTGTTACAAGACTATTTTTGGTCACACAGACGAGGTGGTCGCCACAAGTTTTAAATGGAAAAAACTATCGCTTAATACCTACATATTGTTTAACGGATTTTATAGGTTCTAGATATTTGTTTCGATTTGGTTGGACGTCGATTAGCCACAGCAAGTAGTGATTGTAGCGCATGCATTTGGGATGTTAACAGCGGTGACTTGATCTCGGCAATGATTGGCCATACGGAAGAAGTATCAAAAGTATGAAATTGTTTATATGTAACATATAGCCAATGAATTATGTATATTATGATTTAATAATTTTTAGGTTTTTTGGGAGCCTGCTGGACATAAATTGCTTACCGCATCACGCGATTACAGTTCCATGATTTGGAATACCGATACTGGAGAATGTTTACAAGAATTGAAGGCACACACTGATCAAGTGTTTTCAGCTGAAATGAGTTATCTGGGTGATACAATCGTAACTGCTTCTAAAGATATTTGTTATGTTTGGCGACAACCCACTAGATGAAATATTAAAACATAATAGAAATTTAATTTAAGTACGGTTAGTTTTAAAAAATTCAATTTTTCTATTATCAATATAATATTAAAATTGTTTGTACATTTATTACAGGCAGAAAAATGTTATGAAACAAACTGCCATCCTTGAACTGATCCATCATTTGCAGCCGATAAAAGTGTATTACTCCCACACATAGGAAGCCATAAACTACTACTTGTAATTTTATTTTGATATGATTCTCCATCTTCACTGAACATATGTCCTTCGTGTTTAAATTTATGTATCATATTATTGTACTCTGATTCTTCTAATATATATACTTTTCCATCAAATCCACTAATAGCATTGGTATGTGAATTGCAAGGATCGAAATTGATGTGTATATCATTGTTGCACTTTGAAAATAATTCTTTTTTATAGAATTTTGGTGTTTTACAGTTTCGTAAATCATAAGTAAGTATAGTTCCAGAATTTGAAATTAACATCAAATTAAAAGTGGTTGTGTCTTTAGAATTAGTGTACAAAGTATTTGAAAACCATTTTGCATCATTGTGAGGCTCTACAATAGCATTTAATACATTGTGAAAACAATATTTAAAATATATTAATATTTGTGTACATACCTGGTAAATTGACATTTTTAATGTGTTGACCGCTAGTCAGATCATAGAAGTCAAACGATCCTTTTTCTGAATTTAGAACAATTAATTCATCTTTAGACATGAAATATGGTATATACTTGTAAGTCGGATTGTTGGTTATGTCTCTAAGTGATAATATTTGCTTATTATTTTCAATGTCAAACACACAACCTGTTTGACAATTTAATATGTTGTCTTTTCCCCAAATTATTAATGTGTTAGTTGAGTAATCAATAGCTAAACATCCGCTGTTAACTTTGCTTTCGATACTCACCAATGGAATCATTTGATCTAAATAATTGTGTACATTACAACATTATTACATTACATAATAATAAATAGCAGACTAAACTTTTCTGTTTCACATACCTGATTTATGAGGATCCATATCATAAATTGTAACTTTATCAGTTCTTTTTTCAGATAAAATTGTTTTAAATTTTCCAAAGAGAGTTTTCATCTATTCAAACAAGAAATAAGACTGTTATTTCCTTTCAATGATGATATCAACAAAATATCCCAGAATAAAGTATTGCATTACATCAGTTAATTGATCAATTAAGGTACCACATTTGATTTTCAAATCTCTATTAGTGTTTATTGAGTCATGTTCATTTTCAGTTTGATAAAGCTTGTTAGGTAGTTCAAAATTCAAAATTTCGAAATCGTTTTTTCTGGGATTTTTACACGCTAAACACACTGAGGAATTACTACTCAGTTCTAATGCTGTGACCGGTTTATCTATTATAAACATTTGCAACTTATTATACCTGTGAAACGGAAAAATTAGTTTCAATCACTCGGACGTAATATAACACTTTTTATGTACGAAAATTAATTTCGTTTACGTTTTTACCTCTTGAAAGAATCAAAATACCATTGGTCATAGAGTTCTTCGGTCTCCTCCGTTATTATACTTTTCTCTTCAAATAACATCGTTAACAATATTATTATAACGGCGTTTAAATAAATACGTAACAAATGGCCCCAACGACTTGCTTAAACGCGGTATTACTGTTATTATATTAAAGCTGGAAATTAACTAACATTTGTTATCAATTTCCCTTCCGAGATTGTATCGTTATATAATTACCTTTATCAACCGTGGTATTGTTATTATCGCTTATTAAGCTGAATACTGATAAAGTTGTTTACGTTTCAAAATAAAAAACGTTTAATCAAATTTCGATTACAATTTTTAAGTAGTTTTTCTCGGCGACGAAGTTAATGTTAATAATATCGATACGCTGGATTAAACGTGAGCATAAATAACGTACGTGTTCTCGTTTCTTCATGGCTCTCAATACACAATACCAGTAAATATATCGTTATCTATCATTAATCTTGTTCGTTCTAGACTTTTTATTCATTGATTTGTTCATAGTTGCTTAAGAACCGACTTAATTATAATGGTCAGGAGAAAACATTAAATTCTTATAACTATGAAAGGTTTTAAGATCACTAATTGTGCACAAGACAAAAGAATTGGTGTGGTTGGCACTTCATTGAACGATATTTTTACAAAAGGATGTCAAAAGTTAAAGGTAGGTACATTGCAGTAATTTTCGTTAACAACTATGTTATGGCTGTTCGATAAACTTAGACATATTTTTATATTTTTATTTCAATAAATTCCTAATTGGCTTTTTTTGTAAAATCTTGTAATATTTTCACAATGGACATTTCATTATAAATAATTAAAAACATAGTTTTCAATTCATCAAAGTATGTTTTACCTAAATAAACTTTTATTTCGTGTTTATTTCAACATTAAACAATAAAATACTTAGCCTAATTTAGTTAAAGTTATTATAATGTATCTATATCATTATTCGTTATAATAATAGTTTAATTAACTATAATAGTTTATTAAAAAATTTCATGTAATAAATCCTATTTTTTTAAATAAGTATAGTATTGAGAGGTTTTTTTTATAAGTTGATTTATTTTACATGTTATAAAACATGATTAATTGAATTTAAAGTATATATTATGATATAATCATCGATTATTAATACTAGTATTTGTGACCAAAGGTATAATTAAATATCTGGTTATTAGTATAAATTACTTATTGGTTTTGACACTTGATGCAATAAAAAAATATTTAAAATAAATAAATAAATTAAAATATCGATATATAATTTTGTTTTAAATAAGTGTTATTGTTATTTTGTTTAGATGGACTGTGCAAATGTTACTATGATGTTGTTAGATGGTACAATAATAGACGATGAAGACTATTTTCAAACATTACCAGCACAAACTTTATTTATGTTTCGACTGAATGGGGAACCCTTTCAAACAGGTATCTAGTTCATTACATTTCATCACAAATTGTTCCTTTAATCACTTGTCGAACTGGTGTCATGTATATTTTAACATTAATGAATTTTTGATCATATTCTCTTTTGTTATATATTGGATATGTATTTGATAGCACCCACAAATTTCCTGTACGGTCAATTCTAACATCAGCTGGGTACATATCATTTATTTTGTCTAAACTTATTATACTTTGAGTTAATTCGTTATATTCTTCTCCACTAAAAATAATTTGTTGTAAATATACGCAAAAATTATTATTATAATTTTAAAGAAGTTACCTATATGAATTCCAACAGCCAAGAGCATTTTTTAGTAGAAGCCCATAAAATAAAACACCAGTTTCCATATCAAACGATGATGATACTGCTTGTTTGTTAGCGCCTCTTGTTCCCATAACTTTAAAATCATAAACATTTTTATTTCTATCATAATTTCCACTGTGTATTATTTTTGAACTGACTGTGAATTCCATTGTACTGGCAATACTATGAAAATAAATGCCTCTAAAACCATCCCTTCCCATTGGAGAAAGTGCTATTCCATATAAACCTTTTTGAGATTGATAGTGCACTTCACCCAAGTTAATGTCTCCAGAAAGGGGATCGAAATGGAAAAAGTTATGTGTTAATGCAAATGATTCATTAGTCTTCCAGTTATAAACCAATAATCGATAAGTTTCACTGTCTGGTAGGTACATGTATGCATCTTCACAAGTTGAAGTTGTTACGTCTACTTCCATGTTCGAGAAGTCTGAGTTAATTAGTGTTAAATGTTCAAGGTTAAATGTTCTCAAGTGCAAATCAGTATTTAAGTCGTAAACATGTAAAACGGGTGCACTTTCTTGTTTGTTATTTACCTTTCCATTATCTAATATCCATAAACGATTACACACATCAGCACGTACTTTTATTACTGAAGTAAAATTACGTTTAGATAATTCATGAACTTTTTGATTAGGATAGGGAATTAAAATATGTATGCTATTGTTTTTATAACTTTCCATATCTATATAAAAAATCAGTTAAATATATACATGCAAAATAATACTTGTGTATTTATATTATATTAACAATTTTACTTGTAATATTTATGTAAGACAGCGTTACGAGTACATCAACTTTAAGTCTGGGTGTAACTAAGAATAATTTATTTTGCCATCGTTCTAAAGACATTATCATTACATTAACTGGTTCAAGATTGCTCCCATTTTTCAATGTCTCATTGGTAGATGCAAAGTGAATTTGTTTTAAATCAAATACTTCTTTGATCCTAGAACTCCATCCAAATCCGTTTAGAATAAATAATATTAAAATGAATTTGCTCGTCATGACCATGTTAGAAATGTAAAAATAAAGAATTATTTCGTATTGAAATATTTATATAGTTATTTTTTGCATATTCATTTCCTTTAATTTAGTATTGTTACAAAACAAATGATTTAATTTATCAAGAAATAATTGCCCAACATTTTAATCACATTAACTTAACCATTTATGCATATCTAATGTAGGATATTATGTTTGATACTAAACAATAGGCAACTTCCTCTATTTACAGTAGCATATTTTATTGTTTATAGCCAAAAATTTGTTATTCATTTCTCTTTGATTGTGAATTATAAAAATAACACCAACAAATACTGTCATTTAATTTTTAACGAGTACGACACATTTAAATTTAAAAAATAAATCCTGGTTATGATGACAATAAAATTAATTTACTTGTGTGTGTGTGTGTTGTATAGGCAAGTGTGGATCTAGGAATCTGAAATGAGGAGGAGTTAAATTTTATTATGAATTGGTAATTCGTATATAATTTTTTATCAAATATAATTTCTTAGTTATACTACATACTGTAAATTATTGACATAGAATTAGTTTGATCATCATTTCTATATTTTTGATAACATTTAAATTGAAGGGGAAGTCTAGAAGGGGAGGCTAAAGCTCCTTAGCTTCCTCAGGATCTGCCTCTGAGTATAGGTATAGTATTTTAACACTGCTAATATTTATGATGTGTTATAGATTTATATATAAATTGTATGAGAAATTAGGCAATTTTTAATAAAATCTAAATGTTTTCTTTAGTCAAAATATAATTAATATTTAAAAATGGTAACTCTTCATTTTATAGATGATACTTTTTTATTATTAATTAAAGTAATAAATATAAAAATAATATTTTTGAAGTATGTAAAAAAATATATCTTCCTCAAATCTTTCCCAGCTATTTGGATTCAGCCAACATAAATAATATATATGATAGAAATTCAATGATTTAAATCATAATTTAGAAAGTTAAGGAACTAGGAAAATAGTTTTATTATAAATCATTAAACAAATTTATATTATTTAATTAATTATTTTCATGTTTTAAGGTGCTGATATAGTATACAATGTTCTTACATCTGTCAATAAAGATATATTAAAAACGTCGATTAAAATAAAATCATTTATGAATGAAAATATAAAAGAAAAAATAAGAATCTTGTCATCAGTTTTGGATGTAGACCAAAATCAACTTATTGATTTTACAGCATGTAGTTTAAGATCTAAAGATCCAGAATGGTTTCAAGGTATTATTTTAATATTTTTAGTGGTTTTTTTATTAAATAATAATATAGATTTTTTGTTTATATAGATTTAGACACAAGTGCGAAAACAAAAGAAGAATTTATGTTCAAACGTTGCCAAGAAAGAATTCGAAGTTATATGTATAAAACAAAAACAGATATGATGAAGTCTGATATTTACAAAAAACATGGCAAGTGCAAACAGTATTTAGATGAAGTATACAAAAAATTCAGTGAACTTTTGACTAAAAACAAATATCACGGATATTATTTTGATAGATCAAATTCAAATTGTATATGTGATGAGACTGGAACATTTACTTGTCAAGGTGCTTGGAATCAAACAGATTGTTTTTACGAACGAGGTACTGGTCATAAAATAAATCCATATAAAAACAGAGAAAGTAGAATTATATTTTCTACTTGGAACTTAGATCATTGGTATAGTAATATTTAAATTTAAAATAAAAATGTTGGTACATTATATATGATTTATTGTATTTTTTTTAGGGTGGAGAGATCAAGGTCTGTAATACCAGCACTTTTTGAAGCTAGTGTGATGGCGTCTGAAGCGAACTGTTCAATAAATATGAATTATTTCTATGATTTGCTTTTCACAACGGTTAATCTTAAACTTGTACATATTGTATGTCATGACAAAGGTCAACATGATAGTGCTAAATGTGATTCGAAATTTTATTTAAAAGATGAACAAGTAAGGTTATGGCCATCATTATTATATGCAAAGTATTTAGTTTAGATGTATAAATGTACAATATCGCAATATGCTTAAAAAAATGTTGCGAAAAAATTACATTCTCGAATGCACTAAATTATTTCAACTGTGCATAGTATGAAATGATTAAAACAAATTTAGATTAATTTATAAATTCTAGTTTTAGATAAAGGTCAAATGATGTTTATAATATTTTTATTATAGTTTCGTAGCTTAAATATAAGTCTCCCTAATTATTACATTTATTTTTGTGAGGATAGGTATTTTATTTTTACCATTTTAATATGATTTCACATCTATACTGGGCAGAGTAAGTAAGTATATTTCAAAGTATCTTTGAAATATAAATTGATCAGAATAATTTTTAATTGCTATTGATTAGACCACTGACTTACACTGATTTTGTATATCACATATGCAATATAAGAAATTTACATTGCATTTAAAAATTATAGTTTTTAAATGTTTTACTTTAGAGTAAGTTGATCCATTTTCAAATGTAAAGATAAGAACATTATTTGTAATCTTTTCTTTATTATATTTATTTTTATTTTAAAGAGAAATGTTTTTTTAATAAACATATTTATAAATATTTACACTTGTTTAAAATGTAAGTAATAATATTAACCAATTATTATTACAATTATTACAGTTACAAATATGAATAAATTTATTTACTTTATAATTAAGAACTAAGAAATTATGAAATGTAAATTTCTTATATTACAAATGTGTTTTACAAATTCATTTTAATAATACCAAATGAAAAGTTATACATTTATTTGTTTACAGTTAAGTCATAATGTTAAAGATAAATTGTTTACCTTATTTCCATATAAAATTTGATAATTCAAGGTTTTATATTACATCCGTCATCATCTAAAATAGGTTAATTATTTATTCATTATGGTTTTTTTTGTAAACATACTTATATTTGTGTTATTCTTTATACACTTGTAATATATTTGTGACCAAGCTTCTAAAATCCTTATATTATCTTAAGGTCAAAGACATTTCATGTTCATATTGCTTAACCATTACCTTTAACAAAAAAAAAAAAAACGATTCTAACGCCTTAATACCTTTTTAAAAGTCATGATAAATTAGAAAAAGTTAACTATGAAAATAATGTTAATGAAAAGAACTTGTTCCTCCTAATATTGTTTCAATTTTTAACATTGATACCTTGTCTTTAAAAATACCATTTATTACACTTTTTGTTATTGATAGTTTTTCAAATATTACTTTAAACCATTATTATTATTATTATTTCGTATGACAACTTTAAACCATATAAGAATGTAACATCGTACGTTATAATATTAATATGTATATTTTTTTTTATTAGGTAAATAAAAACAATATTGATGGCCATTTAAAAAACGGTTTATGCAAAACAGAAAAATATCGAAAATCAATCGGTAATTAAGTATTTGCAAACTTATGGTTAAGTCTATAGAGGACAACATTTTCATTGTATTAAAAATAAAAACGTACTTAATTTTGGCAGTTTAAACAATTTATAATTTATTTTCTTTGAAGATAGACATGCTTAACAAAGCACTGATCGCTGTTAAAGCTTAAGAAATATTATTGGGTTGTATGTAATACAGGAAAAATAATATAATTTTAAATTTGACACTATCGAATGTATTGTTTTCCTAGGTGTTTAATTTTATTAAAATTATCTATTATGCTCTGGCAACGTTGATTATATTCTATACCTAAACAAATATCTGTTGAACAAATTATGGGTACCTTTTAATTATGAATTAAAACTTTACCCAATGTAAAATAAAAGTCTTGTAAAATACTTTTAGACTTTATATTATTTTTGTACATTCATTTTTTTTTTATGCATTGGTAATTGAGTATAATACGACGATTATTTTATCAATTATTTACAAAAATATTTGAATATATTTTATTCGAAATAATTTACAATAAATGTCACTAGTTTGTCAGACCTGTTTTTAAAAACAGGTCTGATTTTTTCGAAATACCATAAATCTTTCGAATATTCAACCAATTAGGAACTAATATTGGGTGACTGAGCTTTACTCGGAATTTTGTTTTTAAACACGGATAAAACGACGTTTTCTAAAAATGAAACCTATTTGATATCGGGGAAATTTTGTATCATAACGATCGTTAATTTTAAACATATCTTTTAAATACCGACTATTTAAGATAAACGAATATTCTTCAAATACATAAGGTCGAATATTATAGTTAATTAACGCGAACGACGATTTGAATCGTGTATATTATATAAATATATATATATATACATATATATAATATACATATTATATATTGTATATATGTCTATTGAATGTACGAGTTTTTTTCGCAATATTTTTTACGATAATATCCATTTTGAAAACTGCCCATCAATTAAAGTATAAGCCTACACTTGTAACGAATTTGAGTTAAATAAAGAAAAATCTAAATATATATATATATATATTTAGATATATAAATATAAATAATAATATAAATATAAATATATACAAATATATATTTGTGAATCTGGCTGAAAATTATGTTTGGCATTCGTAACTATGGGCGCAACGAATGTTTATAATTAGGGTACGACGACTCAAACTCTTTCACTTGCGATTCAGCCATTGACCACACCGTGAGAAGTGAACGAAATTTTTCAATTCGACAAAACTATTCAATATAGTGTATGTGGAAGAGAAGACAAGGCGTTGTGTGTCATTGGGTTGTGCAGGTTTTCTGTGGAAGATATCCATAATACACGGGTTTTACAAACGGTGTGGTTTATGTAATAATCGCAGATCGTTTGAAAGATTTGTTAAGTGTACGGGTAAGTAATTATTACGCCGAAATAATATATTATTATAATCGGTGAATTAACGGAGTGTTGTTACGTATGGAGTTTGTAAGATGATGTACCATAAACGGTGCGCCCAAAAACATACGGAGATCAGTACGAATAACGAAGAAGTAAGTAAAAGGCTAAGACGACAAGTAGCCGTTCCAACAGTAGGAGACACGGTGGAAATATGCCGGTCGCCATCTTTGCTCGCGCCAAGAATGATGACGCGGCAAAACAGTAAAATAGCGCTTGGGTACCCTTTAGCGACCACTACTACGCTACGCGTTACTGCTATTTCCAGAATCACGACGTTACGTACGTCATCTTATATTATGTCTGTATGTATTGTAATTTATGTTCGTGGATATTTTTGTTTTCAGAGTATTTCAAGTACGTGATCGAAAACAACGAGAAGGAACGCCGGGCTCGCGAGTCAAAGCTTGCTCTGGTGCCATATTCGCCACCCGTACTCCGCTTCTCGGCGTTAAGTACGTCACACCGAGATCGTGTCGCTACGACATGCAGTGGTGGTAATGTCGGTATATATTGTAGCATATCTTTGTGAATGTTTTTGATTTCAGTCTATTTTAAATACATGACCAAGAGAGGCAGCCGGTCTCGGGTTGCTCAACGCAACTCAAAGCAACTCAACGCTGAAACGCATGCTCCGTCGTCATGCCCGGTACCCAGTACTCATTTCACGCGAATGGGTAAACAAAGTTATAAATATTGCGTACAACGGCCCCCTCCACCCTCGATTGTTTTGGTAAATTAAGATAAGATAAGATTTCATAAATCGGATGTGTCTTTTCATAGATTACCTCGCCATGGCTGCTAACTGGGATAAGATAACGTTCAAACGGACGAGGAAGAACGAAGCGGCAAGGGTTAGATACTCCATTACGATAACGCCTAGTTTGCAAGTACAATGACGTGACGTGGCGATATTTGGCGATATATTTTTAATATATTTTCGGCACCTGTAGGAGAGGAATAGACGGAGAGATATCTCTACATTTTTAAATTTTCGAGATAAATTTTTTTTTATTGTTGATTTGTTATTGTTGTAATTCTTGATTTGTCATAGCTATTGTTGTTTTTTTTATTGTAATTGTTATTCTTGATTTTTCGTTATTACTGTTATTTTTATTTTGTTATAATTATTGTTGTAATTCTTGATTTGTCATTGATATTGTTGTTATTTTTGATTTATTATTGTTATTGTTGTTATTCTTGATTTTTCATTGTTATTGTTGTTATTTTTGATTTGTTATTATTGTTGTTATTCTTATTCTTATTGTCAATGTTGTCATTTTTATTATTGTTGTTATGGATAAAATGAGGGAGAATAGACTTAGATGATTTGGTCATGTTATGAGGAGAGAAAATTCGGAAACAGTAAGAACAGTTATGGAATTAAGTGTGGAAGGAAGAAGAGGAAGAAGAAGAAGTGGTTGAATACGATTGAGGAGGATATGAGGATTGCTGGTGTGTGCGTGGAGGATGTGGGAGATCGGGCCAAATGGAGGTTTAGGACGAAAGTGGCTGACCTCAAATAGATGGGATAAAGGCGAGGGAGATGATGATGATGATGATGATCATCATTATTGTTATTCTTGATTTGTCATTGTTATTGTTGTTATTTTTAGTATTATTATTTTTGTTAGTTATTATTATTACTTTTTTCGATATTTATTTCAGTTACTCTTTATTAAAAATATTTACGTTTATGACGTTTGTGTTGTTTTTGTTGTTTTTGTGTTTTGTAATTTATTAATTTTCTGAGTA
>JAIPRN010004598.1:0-14127 GCA_025469175.1 Geopemphigus sp. TES_GeoC_2020
ATACAAATTTGATAACATCAGAAATATTTGGCAGAGTAAGAAATACGTTAAAAAAAACTACAGATAAAAGTGCACTGAAATTTGTGAACAACTTCTGACCAATCTACTATCCCAAACACATTTGTAGCTGACTACGCTGACGACAAAGCAATAATATCTTTTGACAATGATCCACTCATAACATCCAATAATCTGGCTCTGTCAACATAATTCTGAAAATACGAGCGACAATGGATAATTAAATATTAATCAACAAATAGTACAAAATAATTCGAACTAATATAAAATGGATCAAAATATATGTATATACAAAGGACTGATAAATGAACAAAATTATAAAGAATACAACGTTAACATTAGAGCGGGCTCATAGGTCCTAAAAGGCTTTGTTACCACGGAAAATAAAAATGTTAAATATCGCGTGAAACGAAGTAACCACTCTCTGCTACCAATAATGTAACAGCTATCTTATACTGCTGTAGTAACAAAACAAACACAAAGAACGTAACGTCAACTAATATATTTAATAAAACGATAAAAAAAGGAACACGCGAAAATGCAAAAACTAAACTCCTTTCCTACTTAACGACAGCAAGAACTGCACGCCTCGACGCGACTTCCGACAACGGAAACCCGTCATAATCAGGGAAAAACCCACCCGCAATCAACAGCGATAACAACGGAAACGGTCACGCAGACCGTTCCAAGTTTAGCACGGAATCCCTCTGGCTTGTATATTTATTGAACACTGTCCACTCGAACACAGTTACCGTAGTTACAAAAAAACAACGCTCAATACTTTCGAGTTCCGAAAATCGGTTACGTTCAATTGTTTGGCTTTTAATACTTTTACAAGAATAAAGTAGCGTTTACGCGGAGCGTTATCGACAAATTTATAACGAAAGCACCTCGGACAATAAACGACAACAAACCAACATGGAGTACCCGACTGCCGCCGAGTGGAAGATGTTCGTTCGGGATAGCGAGGAGAATTACGGCGACGACAACATCCTTTCGCTAATACGTCTAACGTGTATCGAGGTGTCGCGGGTCATCCGAGCAGCATTTTCTTTAGTCCTGATACTGTTCTCCGTCGTTCAAGTCGTCGCCCGGTTGTTCGAGTACTTGTTGGACGTCATCATCGTAAACACTACGATACCCGACAAGCGGGCGTGGACCACTACCTTCACCAATTCCACGACGTACAGTGCGGGCTACAAAACGTTTCAGTTCATCATCGCACTAGTCACCGTGATACTGATTGGATGGATTTACATTGAATTACTGGCCCGTCCGGTCTACGGAATGATCGAAGATTCCGCAACGTTGGTCGCCAAGATTGTTTCCGTTGAATTTTTGACCACACACGAATACGAGTAAATTCTCCAAAAAAAATTTCCAAACAAAAACAAAAAGATCGAATTTAACTCGGTTACAAGGTCAAATTTTCCAATTATTAAAGCGCAAAGAATAATGGCGTTAATAAAAGAGGAAATTTCTCGATATCCGAAATGCACACATACTTTACATACATAATGGCAATTTTTTTAATTCTATTTTTTTTCTCAAAAAAAAAAAATGAATTCCGGAACTTTATAAACGAACTGTGTGTGTATATACATATATATGCATTAAACCCCTTGCTTCGTTAGCGTTATTATTTATTATAAATTTATTTATCCAAACGATCATTTATGTTCATCTGTAGTTTTTCAAAAACAATTTAATCATTTCGATTATTTGTTAATCTGTATTTTATTAGACGTGGATTGTCGAGAAATGAAACTATTTTTACTAAATGAGTTTGGTATTTGCAAAACGTGAAAATATTTCGTTGTATGTATATTAACATTTTCTTTTATTTCATTCAAGATCTTAATCTAAAATGTAACAGTTTTTGAAGAACATAGTATATATAATTCGACTTAAATTGCTGGAATACTTTGATTATTTATAAAAAAAACTTGGGTAACATTACGTGCATGCTTATTGCCTATTTAACATGCTAGATTTAAAATTTTTCTACGGAATTTGATTGATAATTGGGAAATTTGAACTTTTACTCAGATTAAATTAATTTTATTTTTAAGTTAAAAATATGAGAAACTTCTATTTAGTGATTTAAATTCTATGTATAAACTAGTTTTATTCATATTTTTTAATAACTTTCGAAAAATTAAGAGACTATCTAGTTTTAGTTTCTATCAAATACATCAATTGTTATGTTATTGGTATTTATTGTATTCGATATTATTTGAAAACTAACAATATTGTTAAAATATATACTATTGATTTTCGTACCTGACGTCCTATGATTCAAATAAGTGGAAGGTCACAATAAAACTGCCGGTGTATCCAAACTCTGTTAGCCAAAGGAAGCCATTGGGATTTATTTCTGACAATATTTCGTGATAAATATAACGTCAAAGAAGAAAATTCGGTCGACATATAATTTCGAATGAAATTTTAATAAATATTTTTATATTCGTCTCGCGTATTTTTGATTATATATATACATATCATATTAGCATTGATTAAATATATATATATATATATATATATATATATATAGATAGATAGATAGACCATAGCTATAGGAAAATGGGAAACTAAAATATTTATGTTTATTGTCAATAGCAAGTGTTGCAATATGTAAAGTACACATTGTGGTCTGACGGTCGTTTTAATATATTACCTACGGATAACCACTAAAATGATTGTGGGTGATGCATTTTAAGAATAGTTATCACTTTTACTGAAAATAAATATAAATTGTTATATTCAGTATTTAGTATTCATATCACTCGTTATATTTTGTATGTATAAAATTGAACTAATCTATTTGTAACGACTATCTTGTACAGTCCTGTGCAGAGGACCACAAGCCGATAGGTTACATTTGCCGTGTTAACAAAGGCAACAAAATTACGTGTACTTGAGGTACAAACCACATGATACGAACGAAAAATGAGTGCCACAATCGAAATATTAACAATGTCCGTACACTCAGCGATTACTTAAGGGGTTAGATCTATCGAAGACTTTTTCCCTTTTTTTTAGCTTAAATGACGTATAAACATTTAAAAAATGATATTCAAAAGGAATTTTATGTGGAAAAATGTTTCTTATATTTTGTAAGGTGATTTCCACACAACTTTAAAGGCCTGTAAATACGTTTTGAAATATTAAACGTGTTTTTCTCAAAACCACGTATTTACTTTTAAATTGACTTCAAACACTTTAAAAACCTAGTCAAATAGTCCTGATGTTTACAGGGGAATCATTTATTTTTTAAAAGGCGCCAAAGCTGAATATCATTTATCAAATGCAATAGTAAATTGCCATAAGAAATCTTCATCCGACTACCAACACATCAGAAATAAAATTAGTAATTGAAGAAATAGGACTCTCAGTTCGTCAAATTTCAAATGCTCTTCACATAATCATCAAATATAAATGTTACTTTTTTTCGTTGATTTAGAACCTGCAGAAATAAACAGATATTTTAATTATTTTATAAAAATAAATAATATAATAATCTTATAAGTGTCAAGAACTTATCCTATGCCAGAACTGCCAAGAGTACAGACACTAAATCATACTGTGCATATCTGTCCAGATGTGTTTAATGTACAGTCCAACATCCATCTGTAGCCTGTCTAAAACCCTTTGCGAATCGCCTACAAAATGTGTCCAATGTATGGGCGACCACCCCACTAATTATAAGGGTTGCCAAGTCCATGAAGATCTTTAAAAGTTCCACCATCTAAATATAAAAACCAATCACTCTTCAAAATTTTCAAAATTGATGTAACTTAAAGATGTTCCACTTCAAACGATTGAATGTATAATAAAAAAAGACAAATTATTCTTATACTAAAAAAGCTACTCTTACCTTCATTGAGTACTCTCTTTTCTCATGCTTAAGGTTCCTTTATGTTATATGTTCTCCTGTTAATATCTGTTGACATTTATTATTATTTCATTTCTGATGTTCTGTTTACTTCTGCTCTAAAACATTATTAAATCTTTAACAATCGTTATTGATTGACCTGATATTAGGCTTTTATATGCTGTAAAATTTGTTCTAAACTGGTATTGTCCATTACACTTACCATAAAACACTGTTGTCTCTTGGACATCTAACATTCCAATATCATCACATTAAATTTCCTGTAGAGCCAAATTGAGTAAATGTAAACCCTAAAAAAAATGAAATTATACATAAAAAACAATCAATGTATCAAATATAAAAGGAAAAGTATATTATATTAATTACCAAGATTTACCACTCTATTATTGTCAACATTAACCGAAGTCTTTTCTAAGAGAATAAACGCTGAAAACATATAATTTATTAAAATCTTTCATTCGTTTGCATTATTATAAATAATTATGATAGACTAAACCTAAATTTTTTAACTATTAACAAACACGAACTAAAACCAATATAGTTTATCAAATTCAATTTTAAATATAAAGTATGTAGCTAAATAACTGGTAAATTTGGTTAATTTTTTTATTACACACACACACACACACACACATATATATATATATATATAGATATAGATAAATAATTAATAATTCAATAATTTCGAGTTCGAATTTTATATTTATTAGTTATGCATTGTTTTTTGTGAAGAGTACCAAATTTTGAATAGTTAAACCAGTCTTTAATAATTGATAACTGTTGAATTAAAATAAATGTTAATTGTATATTTAAAAATAATACTTATTGAAAGCTTTAAATACTGTGATGAACTGTTCTGTTCCAAATTGGTTATTCATAATGGACAATTTTATAGATCACATTATTACTTGTTCAGCATCACTCTTGATGTCTTTCACTTCTTGATACGTCAAGGTAGGTAATACTTCAAACGCTTTTTCAAAGTTATTTAGAAACCTTTGTATATCTCAACTGGGGTTAAACTCTAGAAATAATAAATTACACATTAAAAAGATTAATTCCACAAAAAAAAAGTTAAATAAAAATACCAACCATATTCAATAAGAATTCGACTTGTTTAAGAGTTATGTTCCAGCGAATATAATTAGTTTGTTCAATCACCCAATTCTTGTTCTTACACCTTAGATACAAATACGATGATCTTAGCAATCATTTAATATTTTAAGAGCAGAGCAGCGAGACTATATATCCAAATTCAAATAATAAAATTACTTTTAATTAACTAAGTGTTGTTACTTATCAATGTAACGAATAGTTAATAAAAAATTAAAAACAATTGTTTTAAATCAATTTAAAATAGATATTTCTTACCTTGATAAGTTTAGGAGTTTGCAATGAAGAGCCATAATGAATACTCAGAAATTTTGAATTTGATATAGATCTTTCATCTCCCAAAAGGTGTCTAGATGTGTTCATTTGAAATAAAACTTCAATCTAAAAATAAGTTAAAATAAAATAGGGTATAATATAATATATTGAAAAACGTAATGTGTATTATGTGTACATTGTATTGTTATACTTATTAATATATAAATCTATAGAAAAAAATATTTATAGATCAAATGGACATTATTTAAATGTCCACTTGATAAATAATTAACATAATAAATATGATCCATAAATGTTCTATTATTTTTAATATTATCTTTATCGGAGAAAATTATTAAGAACAAATATAAACTCAAAATGTTTTTTATAAACTAAAGAAACATGCATATTTATTTTGACAAAATTAAAACTTGTGGGCTTTGTTATTTGATTAGTAGTTTTATATAGTTTTGATATTTGATTGATGGTTTGTTAGACTATCATCAGATTCAACCTCGTTCTTAAAAGAAACAAAGGACCAAACGTTAGTATTCGTTTACAATTAAGATATTATGTTCGATTTACTATTATTAAATTGATGTGTCTTGTAGACTAGCTTAATACAAGCCCACTTCTGACTGTCATAAACACATACTGGACAAATTGTTTATTAATAATCGACGACTGTCTACTAACATTTTTGCCAGACTTGTAGCTGCCTGACAGAAAATAGACGACATTCTAAAATTGCATTATTGCACAATATTGTATGTGTGTTACCAAGTCTATAGCGATGTTTGACGTCTGTTCAGATAGCTCGAGAATTTTCGTCACAATTAAGTACTTTTATATCATTATCGCTTTTCATTTTAAAGGTTTAAAATCACGAGAACTGTTTTTATAAAACGTCAATATCGACATGTACAACCCGAACGTAATGAATTAACAATGTAATGAATTAAAATTTTAGTTTAGAGAACGGATAAGATTACACCGACTAAAAGGTGTAAATATACGACATCCTTTTTTTTGAACGAATCTTTATACAAACTATTGTATAACATAATATTTTGTTTTTCCACATAAATAAGGTTTGACTTCGTTAACCAATTTATGATAACAGTATTATCATTATTTTCTTATCTCCGATAAGTCCGTTAGTTTAAAAATATATATATTTAAAATTACAAGGGGACCTATATAGAAATTGAATAATTTTTTAAACTGGACTCTTGGCAAATTTGACGTCGATTTTAATACTAAGATAATTTTTTAGAAATTTTAAATATATATAGTACTTTAAGGACAGTTTACTTAACTGAAGCTTTTACAAAATTATTTTCGATTATAAGACTTAATTTTTTTTTAAATCCAAATTAACATAAATCTTAAAAAAACAGTTTTTTTAACAGATTCCTTCGTGATTTTATTTCGATTTTTACATTTAACTTTTTGTGATATTTTTAGTCTTATATGAGAAAATTAGAAGACTGTTTTCTAAATTTAAATTATAACTTTTAGACGTTCTTTTGTCCCATGCGTACAGTCGAACCGAACGCACGTGTTTTTATGGTCTCCTCACTATGTTAAGTTTAATCATCTAAATTACATCGGAAGTTTTTGTATTTACTATCGATCATCTCAAATTTTAATTCTGGCCCAAGTGTCTACCAGAGATTTTCAGAAATCCTTTATGAATAAAAGTATATTTAAGTTTTTACATTTTCCAACTAAATACGCGTAGTGTATGGTATACACTTATTACCTCTCCAAGGTAACACCGATTGCGGGGACCTTGAATCTACGATTACGAGTTCGCAGATAAATGCCAATTTATAATACAATGAAAAAGCAAACTGATAAAAATAACAACCATAAATCACCTAATTCTTCTATTCAACAATAAAGAGCTAAATTATTAGATACCCCAAGTAGATCGAGGGACACCCGTATACAGAGTGAGTCAAGTGACGTTATAGCACTTCTGTCATGGAAGTCAATAACGACAACAACTTTATGCTTAAGTCAAAAAAATTGCCTAAACCAGCGGTTCCTAACCTGTGCACCGCGAGCTCATTTTAGGGGCACCAAGGCTTATTCGAGAATGAAAAAAATATTTACAATTTGTAGTAGTTAAAAAGACAAAAAATTGTTTTACGTTCGAAAAAATTTGGCACACTTTGTATATCTAATACAGTGTTTCTAATCTGTATCGATTAATCATTAATAGATAAATGACACATGCCTCATAAATACAGATAACTCATGACTTTCTGGAATTGGCAACGTTCCTTAAATTTAATCGTATCACTCTTATATTATTGTAACTATTATTATACCAAACCAATTGAGCTTCTACTTTCAGTTTGTGAGAGACATTTTACGCGTTTACACATATCATGATTAATAACTAATTTTTTTTTTATACAAACATACATTTGTTCTCTTTTTTAAACATAGACCATTGGTTGAAAAGTGGGTCTATTAATAAAACGCCTGCTACAGAGCCATCTGATTCTATAAAGGAAGACGGAATTAATAATAATAGATCTACTTCTCAAGGTATGAGTAGTACACTACTACCAAGTACGACGGGTGACTCTGTGCCGAAAACGTCCAATAAACGTAAATACGATGAAAGTTATTTGGAGATGGGGTTCATAGAAACAAACGATTTTGTTAGTTTGAAAAATACAAGTTTTGCAGATTTGAGTAAAAAAGCAATAACAATACTTTTACCCTTTGCTACCACTTATTTATGTAAGACAGGATTTTCGGCCTATACGGCTACTAAAACCAAATACCGAAACCGTCTTAATGTAAAACTTGACTTCCGTATCCAATTGTCACAAATTGAACCAGATATTGCCAAACTTTCTAAAAATAAGCAGCGAACACGTTAGCAACAACTATTGATATATAATTCGCTCGCGTGTCTAATTATTGTTTTTTATCTAACGGAATTTTCGCGTTATCTTTAAGCAGTAGCTACTAATTGAAACAAATATTCGTTATGGACTTTAGTAAGTGTAGCTATCGTAGGATAACGATTTATGTCGCAAAATAATCGTAATGATCAACAATAAATGATATTATGGGCGTATTCATTTTTTTAGGGGAAGTGGAATAGAGTTGAGATATTGAATAAACGAGTCGTCGAGTTATTATTTATTTTTGACCCAGGACCTTTTGGATTACATAGATGACCGGAGACATGAGAAAACACGCAAAAACCCTTTTCTATTTGAAAACGTTATATTATAATAATAATAAATAATTGTGTTCTTAAGTTAGATTTTATTAATACATAATATTGTTATACGAAATTTTAATGTAGACAACATTTTTCAACATAATTTATAATATAGAGAAGTACTATTTTAAAATTTTTCATTTATTTTAGATTAAATTGTTAAAATCTATTTTTTTTAAATAGTTTAACATTTGTTTTTAACGAAACTAATTTTATTTTAAATTAAAATGTTTATATCACAGTTACTTATATTTATTTATGATTTGTATTTTTGAAATATTTATAAGCATGTTTTCCTATAAAACCGATTTCGCGCGGACTAAACTCATTCGGTCAGTAAATATTCACAGTAGAGTGATTTGAATTATATACGCCATAAGGGAGACATTTATTCACGTTAGAGCAGTCGTATTCATTTATTTTAATCATATAAATACCGTTAATATTTTATTCATTTTTAAATATTCGTTTTTTATTTATATAAATAAATAATTCAATATTATTCAAAAGTAGTATTAACGTGAGACTATTTATACATTTTCTTTAAAACGTTTCAAAAATGAGTAATTGTTCAACTTTTATTTGTCATATTATTTCATAAAACTCATCAAAATCTTATTGAAATCGTTATTATTGTAATTGATCATTCAATATTAACGATTAATACAAAGTACAATTATCATATATAAGATTTGAAAGTAATTGTATTTTGAACGAATTTCAATCATAAACGTCTTTGGAACGAATAACTATTGTTAATTTCAAATTTAAAACAGTAAGACAATATTGAGTGATCCGAAGTACTGCTTTCAGGCTTTCCGGGCCAGTAAGGGTATTCCCGATACCGTGTTAAAAAAAAAAAGACAATATTGAGTTAAGTTGTAGTGAGCGTTTATGATATGCTATTTGATAACAAATTTTATTACACACGTGTATAAACGTATTAAATTTTTTTAATAAAAGACGTCACGGTCAATTATAAATATCTAAATAATTTATGTTTAATATTTGTATTTTAAGAATATGTTTCGTGTTTTGGAACATTAATATTTTCTTAACGAAATAATAAATACTACTTAGTTTAAATGTGTAACTAGATTTTTCACACAAATTAAGTCAAAAGTAACGTATAAAAAAAACCTTACCATTCATTTATGAACGAAGTTAGTATTTCCACCAAGAAGAATTACTTTAATTACGATCAAGTTAAATATTAAATGTTCTTAAAATACATTATAATTTATGTACAGATGCTACCGTTTAGTTTTAATTAATATCTTTACATATAATTTATTCGATTTCAATAACCAAAGTCGTATTAAACTAGCTAAATAAATGATTTTATTTTATATTAATTCGTATGTCATATAGAGCCAAATATTTCCGGGTATTTGTTAGTTTTAAAACTAAAAAAAATTTTGTTCGTTTACGCTGTTTTCGTTATATACACACAAACATGATTTACATGTTATCTTGCACAAAATCTCAACAAGCTTTTTACTCTTGACTTCGTGACTGAACATCTGAAGAGAACCGTAATATTAACTATTAAGTTCAAACGACATTTACAGAATATTCAAATCTTAATTTTATAATATCAAAGAAAGTATCCTTCGTACTAACTTAGATTAAATAATACTTAAACGTGAATTTTACTTATACGTATTGGGTTATATTTCTTTCGGGAGTATATTTATTTCGAGTTTTATACAGCAATTTTATTATTATAATTTTTATGATAAATCTTTCGTTTTCTTTTGAAAAATAATAATTATAGTTTGCTTTATTAAATAACCGTCTATAATAATAATGTTATTCGTATAGTTTATATCTGAGTCCGTAATTATAACTATTGTAGGATTAAAGTTTACGTAAAGAAGAATAAAATATTTAATAAAAACAAAAAACCCCAAAAACTGGATTAAATATATAAAATAGCCTCATATAAATATAGTATACTTATTATTGGAATATGTTATATTATATATTACCACCATATGTTATACGTTAATTTTATTTTTATAATAACAGTTACTCATCAATGTATGATTAAATGTGTTATTGGAATATTAACAAAAATAATACATTTTTCGTTGTCACGCGATAATTCGTTACCTATTGTTTGTTTACTAAATAATAAATCATAATCGGCATCATAATCTGTTCGATATCGTACCGTTTATTCTTATTTACATTTTTGCGAATTTCACGCACGATATCGTTTATTTATAACTATCTATTTACAATTTATTTTGTGCACGTTTGTATATGATACTATCTTCTTTTTTGATATTTTTTTATTTGTTTTGTTTTAAGAATTTTCTTTTTTTTCACGCTATTTTTGCAAATTACTGGTAGATTGGAGTGTCTACGTTTTTTTATTGGATGCATTTCGAATAACATCTAGTTAGTTATAAATAAATTGACTAGAATTTCAAGTCATCTTAACAGGTAATTCAATTGCTATTTGATTTTTATATTTATGTATTTTAATTATATATATTACAGATTTTTAATTAGTTATAATATAGTATTGCTCTATGAAAGGGAATCAGAATACTTCCACGGCTTCCACAGTTAGTCATAAAAGGAGACTATCGAGGTTGCCTCAGGTCGACAGTCAGTGTATATTGTCAAAGAATATGAGAGTGTGTATAGAATATATTCTCTGTGGTCATAGTTGAAATTACGAAAGAGATATAAGGGGAGGTACCATGTACCTGTATTCTGATGTATATTATTTGCTGACGATTAGTGTTGGTAGGAGAAAATAGAGAGAAAATAAACCAATGGTTTGATGTATGAAGGTTAGCTCTGGTTAGCCCTATTTCTTCGAATTTCAAACAAATAATCGATATGCGTAGTTATACATTTGCCAAATTTTTCTTTCAATTGCGACTATCTGTCGTCGACTATTTAGTCTAATGACCCAATGGTTATAGAAGATAATTTGTTATCCCACGATGACAATATTAATTATATCGCTATCGATAACAATTCGTCAGCACCCGAGAACGTTTACTCAAAGACTATGTCCATGTACACCAAACCCATCGACATGTTTACAAAACATAACGTTGTTAGACATCTTAATAGTTTCACCGATAATTTTATTGGTACTCCGGTCGTTATTGTCGAATTTATTCATTCGAATTTTACATTTGGAAACTTTTCTTTTAATATTGAAATAAAAAATTGAGATGTGGCACCGATGTTAGTCATTTCACCCCTTCAGCCATAATCGTTTATTATATATACAAACATATATTACATCAAAAATAATATAAAATTTGGTGTTAATTTACTGTTGTATTACAATTATTTAAGGCATCTAAACCCCTGCAAGTTTTGGTCTTCAGCCCATAATCAGCCCTTATCCAAATCATTAATTTCATTCTTCTTCCTTCTTTCTTCTACTTCTTTTTTGGACGTCATTACCGCGTCGACAAACTTTGAGACTGCGGTCCATTGCTCCTTGCTGTCTAACTTTCCCGTGTTGTTTTCCATTATTTTTTCGTCCACCCCAATGTTACAAACTCTTCTTGGATTTGCTTAGGCGTCGCATGCGAAGAGGGTGTGTGTCGTGTTGACGTTGTGGTATCCACAGAACCAGCAGGCTGCCGAGTTAATTTTACCGAATCTTCTTAAGTAAGATGCGAAGCATCCGTAGTTCGTTAGGGCTTGGCTCAGATGGAAATCCATCATACCATGTCTCTTTTTGAACCAGGCTTAACATCCGCTACTAGCTTGTGCGTATATCTGCCTGTGTCCGACCACGTTCCATATGTTTTGCTATGATCGTAGGTTTTCTTTTGCGACCTTCCTCACCATGTTTTCGTATAGGCCGATATGCTGCCATCAGGTCCGACGGAGGCATGAAGGATAGTACCTAGGCAGTATCCTTTGCTACTGTTCTGTACGCGGCAATCACCCTTAGTGCCATCCTCTTGTTTGTCCTGTCTATTATTGCGAAGCCTTTACTTCACATGCATAATTTCCACACTGGAGCGTGATGTTCTATTCGACCGTGGCCAGCAACCTTCTTCTGGATAAGCTGGCGTCACCGGTGTTGGGCATTATACGTGTCAGCATCCTAATTGTGTCGTCGGTTCTAATAGATACTAAGCACGCTTGGTCGTCGAATTTCCATTGTCTGTCTATGTAAAGACTAATGTATTTCACCATCTCCTTTGACAATATAACTCGTCCTCGAATTATGACCTCCATGAATTCGGGCTTATTCTTTTCGAAGAATAGAATAGCCTTTGTCTTATCTGTTGCTAATTCTATCCTTATTTTCCCGACCGATTCCAATACTCGCTCTGCCGTCTCCTCTAGAATTCATTCGATCGCCTGCTTTTCACGCGCCTTAGCCATAATCGCCACATCATATAAGTTGCATTCTCTCCGGCATGATGACCCGCAACAGACCATCGTATTGAACATTCCACATGGTGGGCCCTAATATTGATCCTTGCGGGATGCCTGGCGTTACACGCTTCCTAATCACCACGCGATTAATATCGAGCGTTAACATATCAACTCTGGTCCGCCTTCTATCCTCGCCGCAGTTCACAATTTCCTTCAACTTGGCGATCACGTATATTGTGGACCACCCTTTGGGAACCTGTACTGACTGGCCGTAAACTGGCCGTGTCTTCCGAGAAAGTCCTTTATCCTCACGTCCACAATCTTTTCAAAGAACTTCCCGGCTATATGTAGCATATAAGCGGTCGATACGAGGACGCATTAGATACGAAAAAATAATGTATATATAACTATTTTTATTTTTATTTCAAGAAATTAATCAGAATCGTACATTTTTGTGTCAATTAAATCAATAGATATTTCTTTTTGCTCATTTTCAATTGTTATGTCTTTAATACGATTTACTAAGAATATTCTAATTTTTTCTGATGGATTAGGTATTGTATAATTATTATTTATCTATCCATCAGTTTCGCTTCTTAAGCATGTAAGCATACACGTTAAAAGCTCATGGAAATCGTCAAAATAATTCGATACCAAAAGTTATCTAAAGCAACTAACATAAAATAATTTTATGTTTGTTTTTTTTGTTCAGATATTTAATTCTACAAAATATCTTGATCATTTGAGCGACGTCTATTCTTATGTAGCAGGGGGTAGATTACTATTTGGTTTAGTCAAATATATAAAACATTTTTCAACATATTCTCCTAAGGATAATCCATCAAAAAAGTACGAGACTTAGCATCTAGTATTGGTAAAGAATAATCAGAAACCGCTTCGTGAGGAGATTGAATTGCAACTTTTTTCCAACTGCTTCACCAAGCGAAAATACTTATATTATCGTGATTTTCTGATACCATTTGTACTATAGATTTGTCCATAAAAAGTATTAATCACTACTTCAGAAAGGAAAATATTGTTAGACGATATACTCTTGTTTGTTCTTTTAAATTTTTTCACTAAGCCACCTGTTGCATCGATGGCTAACCGACAGTAGCGTTTTAAGAATTCTAAAATTGTTGTTTTTGCTTCAGTACTAAGTAAAATAAAAATAATTCAGAATGGAAATTTGATTTTGAGCTACAATTTTACTTATGGCATA
>JAIPRN010004599.1:0-14120 GCA_025469175.1 Geopemphigus sp. TES_GeoC_2020
AAGGAACTAGGAACAAAATTATATAAAACAAGAATAAAATACATGAAGCTATTGTTTATAATGAATTAGAAGTGTTAAAGAACAATTGATATATAATTATAATAGTACTAAGAAAAGAGAAAGAAAAATCAAACGATGAAGCCGGAAGAAGTGAATAAAAAGATAAGATTAGATATAATGAACGGACAAGAAGAATTAAATATGTTAGAAGGGGAGCTGTCGATATTATTGTCTACCAAGAAGGAAAAAAAAGAGAACCTACAACGAGACGACCTGGGGAAATTTAAAAAAAATGCGAGCAGAATCTCTTTTTGCAGATTCCGAAGGGGAGCTACACATACACAAAAAGGAAGAATTCAGACCAAACAGAATGGAGGAGTCTCTCACCAGCGCAAGTTCACTGCACCTGACGACGTTCCAGCCACCAGCCACCAACTATCTTCAATAAGTCGGTATTCCGAAGAACGAGTCAATTCATTTGTTACTAACTTGCTTGCGTTTTTGTTAATTCAACATTTGTCGGTGAATTCGTGAAGCGAAGGCACTGACCCAACCTTTTTCCTCATATCAATGTTCAACTTCTTGTGTCTCTAGATCAAAGAAGTCGAGTACGGTCGTCTGTGTAAGAAAATACGTTTCTGTTTATCTGACATTTGTTACTAATTATATTCCCATATTTTGACTATATTCGAATATATAGCACTCCTTTATTACGTTCCTGAATAATTTTCGTATTTACGACCTCGATTAAAATAACTGTAATAACTCATTAAACTTTCCTCTGTCACCCTTTCACCTATCACTTATGTATTCTCTTCTATCCCATTCCCTCATTCTTCTCACCTATTTCCTCTTTTATTTCATTTTTATTTTAATTTTCTTTTATTGTTTTTTTTGAATTATTACATCTATGTTACATATTTCAGAACTGAATCATATAGTAACATACATCACCTATTACGATTATTCTATTAAAAAATCGACACGTATAACAATATACTTAAATGCAATGTATAGTTCAAAATATTACACACTATTGAACAAAATAAGCATTTAAAAGTTCGTGCAACGCTGGGTTTTGACGATTTTTTTGTGACAACTTTATTTTTACTCGAATACATAACATCAATTCATTATTAACCATAACTACTAAGCGTATTAATAATAATGATTTTGATCGGCTAAATATATTCTGTTTTCAATGTTTATAAATTTAAACATTAATCCACTTATTTAAAAACTAGGCAGCGTGTAAACATTTCAGTAACAAAATATTAATATTATATAAATATTTTAATAATATATAAACTAGACAAATATTGGATTCTTAAAAGTTTAATTATTGTATTTTCGTCAAATTCCACTGAATAATTTACTTTAAAATTTAAATGTATAAAACAAAAGCTCTATACGATATTTTATATTAACGTAAAAAACCAACACATATTCTATTTGTTAAAAATACTCGTAAAATTATACACGATACTTAAGGTGTATATTAATATTGAACAACGATTAACAACAAAGAAACACATTTTGATTCTAAGTTTATTTAGACACCTGAACAAACTAACCATTTTTCGAACGACTTAACTATAGCTTGCCATAAAGGATTTTTGTTATTCGTTCGTCAGTAGTTTGTTAGATTTTCATGCACATAAGTTTGATTATTATTACAAAAAAAATGAACAAAGTCTCTACTACATGTTATTTATATCTATTCATTTTGACAATCATTATGATCTTTGATTACTTACCAGGTATTTATTTATGTAATATAATTTAAATTTAAATTATAAAATAATAATACTAGGTTGATTTCATGGTATATTTTTCAATGTAAATTGTATACGTATTTTAATAATTACTATAGAAATGAACTTTATTTTTCATTCTAACAAAGTATTTAAAGACGCATATTTATTTAAATAATTGAATTTTAATTTTCAAATAATAAAATAGTTTATATATTTTATATATAATTTTATGACGAAATTTTCTAGTATAAGTATTATATTAATTTATATATATTTTTATCATATGAATATTTATTTGAGGGTTGGGTTTAATTTTTAAATAAATAAATTGGATGACCCTAACCAAAAAAGACATATTTTAAGCTTTAATAGATTATTCATTTTAAATGTATATGTTATATTATACCGTGTATTGAAATTTAAACATATTTTAATTTTTCATTATTTTTGACTAAAAATATACATCTCAAAAGAAATTAATTGTTTCTAAATTGTTTTAGGAAGGGTTTATATTCTCCAAATCTCACTCTTTATTTTTAGTACGTTAGTGTAATGTACATTCAATATTTGTAAAGTTTGTGAGAGTGTTTGTAACTTTTGATGAAGTTATTCATCGATATATTGTATTGTAATCGGGTTTCTTGACAATATAAAATGTAAGCTGTAATTTCATTACATAAATAATTATCACAAAAAAATTTCGATATTTATATGTTTTGTTTGGAATACTGAATAATTCGTAATTGAAAAAGTTGTTACATTTTATAATCTATTTGAACGTATATAAATACTATATATAATAAATATAAAATGTATATATTTATATCTACACGCATAAGTATAGATTCAAAGATTGACGACTAATTTCTTATGATATTAAATTAAAATATAAATTTAAAATACGAATGAAATATGTGGAATATTATCCCTGGAATGAGTTAATTATGTGTTTTTAACGAATTTATATATTTCACTTAAGTAGTAGTTATATACTTCATATAATCGTAACAGTGACGTACATAGATTACAATTTTTTTCGGAGGGGGAGGGTGTTATTCTTTAAATAAATTAATTTGTCAATAGATTATTCATTTTTAATCAACATGTTAAATTATAAGATGTATTGAAATTAAAAATAATTAATAGTTTATTGTTTATTACTAACTAAATATATACGTCTCATATGAAATTAATTCTTCCTAAAAAATTTCGGGAAGGTTTTTTCCCTATATCCCTTTCTATTAGTAGGTTACTGAATCGTATATTCAAAATTTGTATAATTTGAGAGTGTTTGTAACTTTTGACGAAACGTTCAATGATATATTTTACTGTTATTAGATTTCTTGATGATATAATGTGTTTCCAATAATTTTACGGATTCTTTATAATCGATATGAATTGAATATATCCCAAGTACATTGTAATATGTTTCTATTATTTTATTATTAGGCCATTCTATTTAAAATATAATTATATATATATATATGGAGCTCATGTAATAATGTTTTGCAATCACAATTGTTTATATAATTATATTTATAATATTTGTATTTACTTATTTATTGGCCCAATAAATATGAAGTAAAAGGAAGTGAGTAGTTTATTTGTATATTTTAGTGATTTTTTTTATAATTAAATTAGTACTGGGATAACAAAAATATTGTTTTATATAGTAGAGAATTACATAAGTTATGGACAGGGATTCTCAAAAAAGGGAGACTTTACCTGGCCTTCAGTTTATGGACTGTATATAGTATAGTGACAATTTTAACTACTCATATACACATATACGTATACACACACGCATACATATAGGTATATAAAAAAAAAATTAATTTAACTCAAATAATATGTAATACATAATAAAATTGATTAAGAATAATATAAACAAGTAATTAAATAATTTTCCCTTTCGGCTCAACAATAAATAAATAAATAAAATAATACAAAACGTAAGCGTATAAATTTGGTCGTCGAAATTGACTATTAGAATCGCAGTGATAGAATACAGTCGATTAAAGCCTTTTACATTTTACAAGTATATAGCTATTCAAGCTTGTAAACTTACAAACTTACATTCTGGCTATTTGAGTCGCAATGGTATACAAACCACCAAGAGAATAACAACTATCAAACAATGTACAATATCGGTTTTTTACGTACAACACACAACATTTCACCACGACAACTCTCTTTACCCGGCGATTCACGCATGGAGACAAAAATACAGCGATAATATAGTGACGGTTCGATGATGACGGGTTTCCTACTCATATATCAATTACCAATATCATAATAATAACAATAACACATCGATAACAACACCAACAATACACTCGCGTATCCCCATACGTACGAACCGTCGGCGTCCCAAACTCAAACACATTTTACGGCTTCAACAACGTATGTAAATATAAATACAGATGTATTAAGACTCAAACGTGTCGTGTAGGCGGCATACATAGGTCGATATCGATTTTATAAAGTATTTGAACTTACATATATTGTTATGGACGTCTCCACAACAAAAACTATGAAAAGAAAATAGACAAAAAATAGTTGAATTAACATACATTATATACATTAAACATTCACCGCGAAACAGAATTAATTATGTCTAATACTAAATATTACGGAGAGTCTGACCGATGCTCTGACAAACACCACATACTCCATGCTCTGACGAACACTACATACTCGATGCTCTGCAAATATCACACTAACTAGATTTTCTGAGACGAGGCACTATTGAAAGTTACCAAGGATTTCTTGGTATTTCCGATTGTTTGTTTATAATGCTCCATAGTGTATAATAATTTCTATATAATAAAATATAACTGTAATCGTTTTGTTATAAGAACGTTTACAATAATTATATAGAAACAACTACAATCATTTAAATAAAAACGTCATAAAAACGTTTACAATCATATACAACTATATTATAGGCAATTATAATAATTTCCACATAATAGTGTTCATAACAATATAATAAATATAAATTGTCTATATTTATAAATATTTAAGTTTAAATTCAAAGATTGATAGATAATTTCCTGTGATATTATGTTTTTACTAGGTCAATTTTGTTTAAATATACTTGAAAATAATTATGGAACTCATGTTATATTATTTCCCGCTTGGGGAGTCCTTTTTGGATAACGGGTGTGACAAACTTGCGGACCCCAGTCAGGTAGTGGTATAGCCTGAAGGATATCAGGATAGTCTCGGGTAAGTAGGTGGACACTAAAATCGTGACACTGAAGCATTCCCACCACTACTAGTCGGGCCCTCCATGAATGAGGGTTTAACGATGGACTAATCACTCAACTTAGAAAAATAATATGGTTTCTAGACAAGAGAGTTTAAAAGACGTATTCTAGCAGGTAACAGATGTCTACATGCACTATCTAAGTGCCTGCGATCAAAGTTACTATTGTGTCAGTTATATGTAGATTTTAAAATTTATTTCCTGATAATATGATAGAGAAAAAAGTGAATAATTTATGTATTAATAATATATTGACTCTAAAATTCAAGGTGTACGTTTTAACGAAAGTACTCAATGAAACAAATCATTATTATATAGTTATTTACAATAAATAATTCTTAATGCAAATTACTCTTAGTCATTTCTTTCACATATATATTGAAAAGGTACAACAAATAAGAAATATACAAGTCAGGCAGTAGACATTTGAAAAAGTTCATAGCTCTAAGTATCTTAGAACTGAACTAAACAGCCAAAACAACAACCACGGAGAGTTTAAAAGACGTATTTTAGTAGATAACAGATGTCTACATGCACTATATAAGTGCCTGCGTTCAAAGTTAGTATCGAAAAATCGAAAATGAAACTATATAAAGTAATAATAAGACCTATCATAATGTATGCATGTAATACATGGCCAACAACATTAGAAGATGAGAGAAAATTGGCTATAGTAGAAAAAAGTTTTTAAGGAAAATATGCGGACCTTAAATAAATAATGTAATACAAAGGTATGAAATAAGGTCAAACGAAGAATTATACAATAGCTTTGGAGTACCAAACATAATGAGGGTAATTACAGCCAACAGACTAAGCTGGCAAGTTCACATACTAAAGACGGACATGATTGTAAAGGAGACATACGTATAATGTAAATTAAAAATACGTATATTACGGTTTTATTAATGACGTTGTGATAAATTGGTTAGCTAATTATTATTTCTTGTGGTAGTATTTACTTTTTAATAATAATCATTAAAATAACTCCATGACTCGCAAAATAGTTTTGCTTGCATTGAAAAGGTCGTTTTCAATATAATGGTACATTAACTAATTATCACAAAAATAAGTTTCATAATTTATGTGTTTTGCAATATTGGAATAAGTTGTTAAATATTATTGGTACTTTTATTTTAAATTTTGGTGTATATATTATAATATACTTATATATTTGTTATCATAAAAAACAAACGCAAAAATCTAACTAATTATTTTTTTTGCCGATGATTATAATAACTGAAAAGTAAAAAGAAAACAACTGGGATTCGGAGAAAATAATAACTAATCACTTATGTAGGTATTAGGTACGAGTAGGGGTTGTGTTTAACTTTTAATGAGTCATTAGGTAGATTTGTTTTCGGGATTGTATTCAAGAATAATTTAGGAATGTTATTGTTCATCAAAGCACTGACCCATCCATCTTGTCGATTTTAATGAATTTAAAAACAATTACTTGTATAGTTAAATAAGAAAAGGTTGGGACGGTGAGTTTGCTTATGCAACTTCACTAACAAAAAGAACGAGTCGACACGCAGAAATTCTGGTGTAGAGAACAATCTTGATCCTCGAAATACCCACTTTTGCAGCTTGGAGACTCATAGCGGGAGGGCACTCACATTCTGTTGAAGACGAGATTTGTCTGTCCCTCGTGCGGAGATAAGCGTCATCTGGTGATCCACCGACTCGCTGTATCGAGAGCCGATAGCCTACCGATAGACAAACGGTCTAATGGCTGATTAGTCCGTCTGCTAAATGACTGACTGACTAACTAACTGCTCTGACTTACTGATTTTAAA
This sequence comes from Geopemphigus sp. TES_GeoC_2020, assembly GCA_025469175.1. Taxonomy (NCBI): domain Eukaryota; kingdom Metazoa; phylum Arthropoda; class Insecta; order Hemiptera; family Aphididae; genus Geopemphigus; species Geopemphigus sp. TES_GeoC_2020. The sequence goes on from JAIPRN010004599.1 coordinate 6,825, forward strand.
GTGTAATTTTATAGATGAGTCCTCCAGCTATAATATTGCGACGTAGTGGCTGGCTCATATCAAATTTCATTAAAATGGGTGTATTGTGTCTTGCGTTTTTTGTATGTTGGCTATAATTATCGTTGCTTACCAAGTTTATTGTTTTTCGATATTTTTATATTTGCTTAATAAGGAACACGTGTTCATTTGATTCGTGTTCACTAGCATTATATATTTTTTTATATAGCTGTGTAATTATTGTAAATTTTTTATTTAAATAGAATGTATTAATTCTGTGGTTATCGTGGGATAGCGCCTCGGCATTTTTTTGCGCACTATATCAGATTATTGTTGATATTTTATTAAAATATGGTTTGTATTCTGACGATTAACAGTGGATGATATAAAATTAAAATATGAATTATAATACAAATTTACAATGACTTATTACATATGATGACTAATTATCGCTGCAATGAGTAAACTAAGCGTTTTTAACGAAATAACATTTTTGATTTAAGTAGTAGTAATGTATTTCATATAATAGTATATTGAATATTTGTAAATGTTAAGTGATTATTTGTATTTTTTGACGATGTTGTCCAACGAAATATTCTATTGCAATCAGGTGCCTTGATGAATTAAAAATTACACGATGATTTCTACGAATAATTAGTAATTAATAAGTAATATTTTTAAAATTTAAAATTTAATTTTTGTCTATATTTTATGCAGTGGATTGTGAGTAATTTATTTGTACAATAAATTTTTTTTTATATAATTATACTAATAGAAGTTAAGCGAAATGCTTTATTATATAAGAGAGTATTACATTCTTATAATGTAAATAAAAATATTTTTATAATACATATTTTTTAACGATTTTGTAATAAATCATCACATGATGATTTCATTGCTCTGATGATATTTTTGTTTACAAACCATTAAATTGATAATTTCACCCATAAAATATTTGTTCTGCCACTGACAAGCTGTATCTTTTGAATAATAATATTTTACATTTTAATAATATATAAACTAATTATTCTTAAAATGTGTAATAACCCAAAAAAACAATAAAATAAGAGAAATGAAAAGAAAATTGGAACACAGAGCTATGAAAGAAATAGGAGGAAAATACGGTGAGGAGTATGTGAGAGATAGACGAAAAGGTGATGTTTAATGAGTTATTACAATTATTTATCTCGAGGTCGTGAATACGAAAATTATTCAGGAACATAATTGAGAAGTGTCTAAATTGATGTTTTCGTACCTAGCCGACCGTGCTCCATATCTTTGATCAGGAGACACACTAGGTTGTGCAGAGGTATGGGAAATAATGGTTGGGTCAGTGCCTTTGCCTCACGAATCCACCGACAAGTGTTGAAATAAAAACGCAAGTAAGTCGGTGATGAATGATTGGATTCTTCCTTCGGAATACCGACTTCTTGAAGATTGCTGATAGCTCGTAGCTGGAACGTCGTCAGGTGCAGTGAACTTACGCTGACGAGATACTTCTCCACTCCGCTCGGTGAGAGACTTCTCTTCTGGGGAGACTCCTCTCTGACGCTCGAGTAGACGGGTGACTTGTCACTGTTGGGCCGATAGTCCGTGCCGACAGCTTGTCCAGTAGCCCGTTTCGACTGTTCGTCACTGCTCTGGGCCGTCGTGGACTGCTCTCACTGGCCCGACTGCTGGGCGAGAAGCGTAATGATTTGGGTATATAGGCTTCAAAGAGTCATATCACCAAAACTTACGGTCGTCATACTTCGTGTATATTATACTTATTTTTTTCAAATGTGTTTTCTTATTGATTTATGCATGTGATATTTTTTCGGCTTATCAGTAATACAAGTACCTTATAATAATAATAATAATAATAATAATAATAATAATAATAATAATAATTACAAAATAGAATAGGGAGTAAATGAATAAATAAAAACATCAAAACAGTTGTCGTAGTAGAAATATTAAGCCGCTAGTTGCAACACACCCAACACACAACAACAAGTTTTACGAATCTAAGGAAATTATCTGGGATAGGCAGAATGCGGTTAATATTATCTTCCATGTACTTGGTGTATTCTGTCCACTTTGCCTTACGGAGATTCCATTTTAGTATTTATTATTTAATTATCCGTGGGAGGCTGTTCCCTATGTTTATAACAACAGGTTTATGTTGGCTCTTTGGGAACTTTTGTAGGATAGAACGAGAAACTCTTAGAGGTTGGTCGTACATATCTCTTAATATAAAACATAGGTCCGGAGAAATAGTCGTGCCCCACCTATATATCCAAGTACATTCATGAACCATGTAGAATTAAATATAACACAATAATTTCCACGAATCTTTATTATTAATTTGACTTGAATATATCCCATGTACCTTGCAATGTATGTGTATTACATTAATGTAAAGAAAATATAGTTTTAAATAACCTATTAAATTAATATGGAGCTCATAGAATACTGTTTGCTGTAGTATAATTGATGCTACTGTAAATATAAAAATATTAAAATTGTTTTTACAAATTATTCTAATTAATTCTTTATATATATATATATATACATTTAAAAATGAATATTTGGCCATAATCAATGTTTTATTAAAATACGAAATTATTATTATTATTATTATATTATTATATCTGACTCCTAGCTATACATGAAGAAATCTTTTGTTATTTGTTTTGCGATATGGCAATAAGATATAATACATTATTGGTAATTAAAATTTTTAATGTTGAGATATTTATTATATTATACCTGTATATTTGTTTATCATTCAAAATAATGTATTCAAAAAAAAGATAAATTATCACGGCATAAAATATACATGAACACATAATTGGAAATCAGGAGAAAAGAGGCCTTTTAACAGACCTTAACAATTATACTTTGATAAAGTCACGTAGAATCTAACAACGCTAGGAGTTTAAAACTACAGGGAGACAGCAATGGGTTGAGAGAGTTGGAGGGACTTGTGTGTTGCAGCAATAGCATTGAATAGCTTTTAAAGCTAAAGAAAAAAAATGTAATAGTATTTAGCAATCACTAATTTTTGCAAATATTCTTAGCTATTACAATGTATGTGTCCATAATAATATGTTCGTTATATTTTAATTTTTTGATTTATTTGCTCAATAATATGATGCAGTGGATCGTGAGTAATTTATTTGTATATTTATATTATATTTTTTTGGAAATAAACGAGTATTGGAATATCACAAATAATATATTATATAATACAATATTACATAAATATAATGTAAATTAAAAATACGTATATTACGGTTTTATTAATGATCTTTGCGATAAATTGGTTAGTTAATTATTATTTCTTGTGGTAGTATTTACTTTTACATAATAATCATTAAAATAACTCCATGACTCGCAAAATAATTTTGCTTGTATTGACAAGGTTTTTTGATAATAATGATACATTAACTAATTATAACAAAAATTAATTAATTAATTTTTTTCTATTTTTGAATACAGTATATAGGATAACTAATATCTTATTGCATTTTAACTTATAATTATAATTAATATAAATTGTAATTAATATATGGTAGTTTATTTTAATGAATAATTAACACTAAATTCATATCAATATTTATATTTTTTTATTTGCAATACTGAATATTTCATTACTGAAAATATTGTTGCATTTTTTAAATTATTTGAATTTACATATATAATAAATATAAATTGTATATATTTATAAACGTATAAGTATTAGATCAATGATTGATGGCTAATCTCCTGTGATATTAAATGAATATATGAATTTAAATATAAATAAAATAATAGGATTATTATCTCTGAAATGAGTTAATTATGTGTTTTTAACTAAATAATATATTTCACATTAATAGTTGTTATATTATTCATATAATCGTGCCAGTAGCTATTTTAGAACTGAATTTGTGTTTTGGTTGGGGGAGTTTTTTTTATATAAATTTGATGGTTCTACCAAAACAAGGCATATTGTAAACATTAAAAGATTTTTAGTTTTTAAAGATTATAGTAATTTGTATTGTCTATTGAATTTAAAAATACTTAAGTATCATATGTGTTTAGATTAAAACGTGTCGTGTAGGCAGCGTTCATAAGTCAATATCGAAACGTTAACGTCATCTACTGATAAAACCAAACTTAATCTAAGCATATACCTTATGTGTAGTAGTGACCGTGTAGTCGACATATTAAGGAATGAATTCACCTTACAATAGTATAAAACTAATTGAACACATTAGGTAAAACAAAAAAAACACGGCACGGTAAAACAGCATGATATGTAATCGCGTTCACGACGAAAAGTGTACGATAAAACACACAACTGAACCGTAGACGTAAAACGACAGAACATCAATATATAACTACATTATTTAATTGTTATGTAGTTATTATTATTTTTGTTTTAATTTTATAATTTGGTTTGGTTTTTATGTGATGCAGCCCATGGTAAGTAGTTCAATTATATATTTAAATGACGATATTTAAAAATGTATTTTAACTAGCCTCCTTAGAATGCAAATATTTTATAATAACAAAGAATATGTATAGACTTATGTTCTGATGATTAACTACGAACGATAATATATAAATATATGAATTTACAATGACTTATTACGTAGGACGGATAAATTATATTACGTAGAAGAACGTTTAATAAATACATTTACGATAAATATTTCGGTAGAACTTGCTTCGTTGTACCTCTACGGAAGGACATTGGAAAGGGATGTGTGAATATCACAAATAGAACCCAGAAAATCAAGCGTACAAAGGGATAAGCTATTAAAGGATAATTTGAAAGAGTAGTAAGTTTATTGTGTCATAACCTAAGAAGATTATGACCCAATCTAAGCCGGAAAAAGGAGCGAATTGTTTTCCTATTGAGTTTTATTAGTATAAATATTATTATAGTATTGTATACATTATTATTATAGTTATATTATCCTATCAAGATTGTGGAACCATGGATGAGGAGGAATTTTGTCTGTAATCTTCCAATACCATCTGACATTTTTGAAAGGAAGACTGGAGCAATAGTTTTGCCACCTACCGGTTGTGTGAGTTTTCAATAAAGTACTGAAATAGATTCAGGGGATTGCAGAGAAAAAATGACTGCGAAAAGTGAAGGAAGACTTGGCTATTGAATCAGCAAATTCATTAAATTCCCAAAAAAACAAAACTATAAACCCTAAGTGAACAGGATTAACGAGAAGTTTTCTTATATAAATAGAAATAGGAAAAGGAAGGGATATAAAAAAATTAGAAGCTAGACTTCGAAGACTTGACAAGGAGCCGGAGACAATCAGTTTCATAAAAGATGTGTTTTGTAATATTGTACTAAAATGTAAAATATTATTGGTACCTTAATTTTTGAATTTTAGGATACAGATTATAATATTGTTATATAATTTTTAATCGTATAAAATAATCGGAAAAAAATAATTGAATATTTTAGTATTTTATTTCTATAAGTACATAGTATTGTATTAATTACATTTTTTTTCAAAATTTCTTCCTTGATAATAATATACAGAAAACCGTGAGTTATTTATTTGTATATTAAAACGCTGTTTTTATAATTAAACGAAAAATAGTTAACGAAAATGCCGTATTATATAATAGAGATTTACATACTTAAAATGAAAATGAAAAATATTTTTTTAATACGGTTTTATTAATGATTTCGTATCAAATTATCACGTGTTTTTATTCGGCTAATCATTATTTCGTTTACCCAATTATAAATGTGTTGACAAATCATTAAAATAACAACTTCACCTACAAAATATTTGTGCTGCCACTGAGAATCTGGATCATTTGAATAATGATATATAAACAAATTATTTATAAAATTATATCAATTTATATATATTTTTGATACTTGAATTCTGAATACTGGATTACTGAAAATATTATTGAATTTTAATAAGAGTTTCAGCTTACATATAATGAATATAAATATTATATGTTTAACAGAGATATAAAAATATTTATTTAACAAACACAATTTCCGTGACCAACTTCGATAGCACAACAGACACCAAGAACAAAAAACATCTTCTCCTAGTTACTTGGAGCCACACATAAGGAATGTCTCTGAGGCATATCGCCTAACGACGACGACGACACCGATAATTGTGGCTGGATTTTTCCGCATATATTATTTTTATCTGTAATTACCGCCGGTGGAATTCTTATTCTGAACATTGCACAACCGATATATTGTAAACTATACAAATATATATTTATATATCTTATACTTTTAAACGAGCAATTCTTGTATATATATAATCTTAATCTCGGAAACAACTCCAACGGTTTTCATAAAATTTAGTGTGCAAGGGTTTCGAAGGAGATAAATCCATCTAGCTAGGTTTCATTTTTAGAAAACGTCGCTTTATCCGTGTTTTCAGGTAATTAAAAACGCATTATGTAAAAATATATATAATATATAATATTATTATTATAATACGAAGGTAAATTTTTCCACCATTCAGATGGCGGGAGCAACACAGGTGGTAAATCAGGCGGGCCCTTAGGAATACCCTTTTTTTTTTCACGGTATCGGTAGTACCCTCAGTGGCCCGGAAAGCTTGAAGGCAATACGTCGGACCAGTGAGTCGCCTTCGTTTATTGAAAAAAATAATAAAGTTTTACAAAAACGATCATCCTTAAGGGTAGACGGGCAACGCGAGCTATCCCCACGTTGTTTTACCCCGCCTCCCGTACATCGAATCTAATTCACAATAAACCTTAAGAGCTATCAATTCTTAAAAATTATCACATGAATGTTGCATGGCGACAGGACAATACCCTGCCACGGGGCAAACATTTACATCTTCCATTACAAACAAAAATAATAAGAATATAAAATAAACTTTCTTCCCCTGTTTAGCGGCCTAGCCGCCACCTCCCCGAGACCACGACGGCGAGGCGGAGCTGTCACGTCAAGTGCCCATCTCTGTCGTTCGGCGATTTTCACCCCAATTTTCCCGTTCCAAGAGCAAGCTAAGAGTGTCGGTGAACGCGCAGAGCAGGTTGCCCATTGTGTCCGTGCACCGGTCGCATAAACGCGCCGAGTGCGCTTTAAGGTCTCAGCGACCATCAACTCGGACCAGGCGGCCGTCGCACCGACCCGTAGGCATTCCAGGGACTGTTCGAACTCGGGCATACGAAGGCTGGGCGGGGGCGTAGCGGCCGTATATGCGCAGGGCGCCTTCTACTGTTGCCGCCACGAGCCCGTCGTTGACCTTCAGCTTACCGAGGGAGATGCCCGGGCGGAGCACACCAAAA
>JAIPRN010004600.1:0-14120 GCA_025469175.1 Geopemphigus sp. TES_GeoC_2020
GATTATAAACGACGGATTAATATACTCTAAGTAAACGGTCCGATTCCCGTAATTTATTATAATACGATACACCGACGGAATCGAATGTCGTCGTCGAGAATTCGTTTTAATTCGTAGCACTACGCGCCGTCGGCCGTGTGTCGTCCGCGAAATCGTGTGTTCCGTAGTGCGTTCGATTCCAGTCACAATTTTCGTCGTTGTTGAACCGGCACGTTTACTATTTACCTCGTTCACGCGACGTCTGAGAGATCAATACCGTTTTCGCGCATCCGTTTGGCAAACGAACCGAGTAATTCGCGACCGCCGCGTGGTAAACGCAACGTCGCGAATACCGCGCGTAGTCAACTACCGCCGATAATTTCGTTACAATACGAAATTCGCGACACGGCTCCGGCGAAATCCTACTTCGTCACGGTAACAATAACAATATCGTACGTCATATTAACGCCCGGATAAGTTTTATGGCCGATTGGCGATTTGTCAAAATAATGTTCGAACTTGAGAATTGTTTACGCGTACATTATACCCTCTAAGTGGTACGCACCTTTTAAATTATTAATACGCAGGCCGCCGCTAAAATTGTGATGTATGTGTTTTTCAATGAAAGCTGCATTAGGGTGATAACATTTTTATGGGCACTCGAACGCCATAAATTGCGACTTAAATGGTAAAAAAGCGTAATTAATATCGCCTTGTAACGCGTAGCGGAAGATACGGCGGTCATTAGGCGCCGTAGCACGCTCGCCCGTTCTTCGAGGAAACAACAACAAACGCTCCGTACGTACTAAAAGCGCGCCGTACAGACCCAACCGGCCCGTTCGTTATTTAAAGAATCGAAATTACCCGAGCGGGAATACCGCGCCCGTGCAATCGTAAAACACGTCGCCTACGAACGGCACGCGCTGACTCTCCGTTATTGTTACCGATATTGTACGATCTGGGCGACGAATAATACATATTTTCGGGCACCCGGCGCGTACGGAGAACAATTATTCTGGACACCTTCCCAATTCGTTTATCTATACGGCCAAGTGTTCGCGGAAAATAAACAGACACGTACTCTAAATTACACGTTAACGACGTTACACGAATTAACGCAATCCGTACGAACAATAGTCCCCTTATTCGATTCCGAATAACACGACCGACACATCTATGTATCTAACCGGGTTCAATGTTTACGTGGGAGATTTATGAAACATAAACGGACGTCGTCGATTCGTGTCGTTTTTCCCCGCGTATTCGATCCGAATTCGTCGCCGCGTCTTTATTTTCTACGTTTTCTAACTGGCTTTCAATGAAAAAAAAAACCGTCGTCGTCGCGATGACCGACCATAAAACCGTAATCCAATACAGTACACGTCCTTGTCGCTGCTCTTGTTTCTCGAGAAAAACGACACGTACACGTGTTAGGCCCTCCTCCCTGCACGGCCCATAGTCTGCCCACAGACACGGCGTGCTGGTGGTGATGGTCAGAGGCGCGCGCGATCGGCGTAGCGTCCGCGTGATATTTACGAGCGTTTCGTTCCCGATACGAAACATTTCCGCCGTGGAACTCGTGTGCGTCTGGACGGGGAAGATTGCGGTGGTGAGGAGCGCGCATATATGAGTGCGTGCGTGCGTGTGTGTGTGTGTGTGTGTATCGACTGGGGAAATTTCGAGGTGCAGGGTCTCACGTACGCGATGAAAAGTTTGTCGATGAAGTTTGGCAAGAGAGAGAAAGAGCGCCGCCACCGCCACATAACGCACTTTGATATTATAAATTGGCGGCGAAACCCGTTGCTTGGGCCAACTCATAAATAATCCAAAGAGATACACAAATCAAACTTGTCCATGTCTCTTTCTCTCTCTCACTCTCTTTCTCTCTAACTTACACACACATATATATGTATAATCCCCACATCGTATTTATCCCTTTCTCTTTCGTTCTCATCATACACACACGCACACACACATACATTCATACCCTTTTTCGTCTTTTCCTCGTACCGTTCGTCACCAAGAACTGTAATCAAACACAATCGCTCGAAAAATAAAATACGTTCCGAATTTCCAACGAAAGGCCAATCTCATACTTTACCCTCTTTCTTCTCGAATAATCTCCCTGCACACCTGTTCGTTTCGGATCGATGTGGTGCATGTGGAATTAAGGCTACACGGACAATTGGCGATATATTTAGACCTTACGCGATCGAAAACACGAGGTCGAGCACTAACCACTTAGAACGGTAAAAGTTATTTTAGTCGATAACTTTAAGCTTCTTACTATTAGTTACTTTGTTCATATAACCACAGTGTAATGTGTATTCTAAACGATATATTTCAAACTTAACGGTAGTTTGAACAATTTATTTAAGTGACGTCCAAAATTTTAGTCACAAAAATACGAACATATCCAAAGATATGCGAGGTTGTAGTAGAAATGGAATAAGCGAAGTGATAACGAATTTACACGATTACACCGCCATGTCCATTATTCGTGTAAAACGCGTTTTCAGAGGGGGGTAACTACTAGAGCCAAAACGACAAACTTGCGCAGCGTCGCGGAAATATCGCGTACCCGACGCACGACCGCGCTATTTATCGTTAATATGTTCCGTATCGTGTGTGTCCCATTCTCGAGTTTTAAGTTTATTCGTAAACATTAATTTCAAAGAGTAAATAAACAGGATTAGATCGTTTCGCAATTTCAACGAAATACGCGTTGCACTCGCTACCCGTCGCCGTATACGTCGTATCGTAAAATCCAAGCACAAAAAACCGTGTACGACGACGTTGCCTCGTTGTAATAATAGCGTACGACTTTTTGCTTTTTCGTATCGGCGATTATGTACGCGGCGCGAAATTATTTATTAAATAATTGTCCGATAAAATTGACTTTCAATACTTGTCCGTATCGCGCGTACGATATTTTATCGCCGTTTTTTTGTTCGAATCGACGATTAACCACGGCCGCGCGCGAACGTTTTTCATTAAAAACCGCCGCCAGTTCCGAACTCGTTCTTTGAATTCTTAGCGGCGCCGTTCCATGGCCGGTGGACACGACGGCCACGGGGGGAGGATAGCCATCTTGCGGTCGCATTGTTATTGCGCGTGTCCGACAAAATGTCACTGTCACGGCCCGTGTTAATTAATATTATGGACGAATAAACGAGCTCCGATAATAAGCGAATCCGGTTTACCGCGTTAATAAAGTCGCGTAAAACACAATATAGTAATAATTTAACGGCGATACCCGCGGTTAAGCGTACCGTGGCTCGTGGGTTGTATTTAATAATATACCCCGTGCGTTCTGCACGTGTGTGCGCGCGCGCGTATATAAAGCCCGAAGCACCGTGTACAAATATAAATAAACAATTTTTCGTAATAATTTACCGCGCGCCAGACGTGTTTATGAAATATCCGTCGTTCGAGTAAAAAAATATCGTATTTAAATGCATCTCTTTTTATAATGCAGTGGGAAGCACTGCAGTGTCCCCGGGGTGTGTACACACACACACACACACACACACACACACACACACACACACACACACACACATACACACACACACACGCGCGTGCACTCTGACCGTACGTTACTAGAATATCGTGTTACACGCGCATTCTTATTAGGCCGTCGTCCCTCCGACGATTTCCTTGCCGTTGTCTCCGAAATTTTCCACCGCGTGTCGCGAACGTTTGTTCGTTGTACATTGTTGACGCGTTGCTGCTCAGTATGTTCGTCGCGGAACACGGTCGGCGATTATTATTCGTTTAAAACGTCTCGGTTCGAACTAATAACAAATTAAGACTGTTCGCGATAATCGTGCGTAACAAGCGTAAACGAAACGCGAGGTGGCACGAAGCCGTCACAGAATGAGATGTCCGTTATTGATGCGGTTTCAAAAATGGACGGCCCGGGTTTTAGGGTGGTTTCCGTTATAGAAGACCGCCGCGAAGCAAATTTCCGTTTTCCTCAGATATCGTTCGAATGCGAATATAATAATATATATAATAATATATATATATAATATAATATAATGCGAAATATCTCGAAGCGCCGTAAACTGAACGGAAGAAAAACAATGTCGAGTTTTGTTAGACATTTTCGTATCATATACGAATACACGTATATCGTGAAGGCGAAATTTTCTTTGAAATAATAACTAACGATAATTCTTAATACTCGTATTTGTACTGTTAATAGTACTTTAATACGTAAATCAATCGTTTGGACTTAGCCAAAATATAAATATAAAAATCGAATAAAACGTAATAGGGCGAAAATATTTCCGGAATTTATTTATAGAAAAAAAAATCGTTTTCCTAATCAAATATACGATTAATGGAATCGAAAGTACTGGTTATTTACAATCTATAGGTGTAATCGTTGAGACTATGTACATTAGCCTGAACGAAACAAAGTTTACGCGTTTCGTTAAAATGTCACGATATTCCAATAACGTGCCGACATTAAACTTGGTTTTTAACACGGAAAACGGTTGCAGAAATTATAGCGGTAAAGAATGAAAGAAAACAGCTGTTTACGATTGGTTTAAAGTTACAAAAATAGTGGAGAGTAATTTGGAAACGAATAACGGTGAACTAATAACCGTCAAATTCGACAAATGATGAAAAACGGTCGAAAAAATCCGAAATTTGGAGGATCGGATAGTCGTTTTTTGACGATTTAGAAACGTGCCGTATTCGTGTGAAATATGTTACACGCGTTTCAACCGAAGGCCGGGGTAGAACACGAACAATTAATTGCCGACGAATTTGTCGAACGATCGACGAATGAAAACGATCTTTTATCGAAAACGATTTCCGGACACGAAACGTAGGTTTTTGCGTACAATCCAGGTACGGAATTGTACTCATTATAATACTACTCAACGAAGTTACCGTGATAAAAAAAAGTCGCGATTGAAAGTCAAGTTGACCGCGGTTTTCGTACCGAACGATATAGAAGCTTCGACGTGCCTAACGAGACTCGATTCGTCGAGAAATGCCGAAACAAACGAAAATGAGAAAACGACTGGTCATTTCGCGTACCACTGACAACGCTCCGAGCCGCCCATTCTTACGCGGTTCGTCGATTTTCGCCGGACCACGGCGACTTTTAACCATACTAAGTAGCCTCGAACTTCGTTCCGCGTCCACCGGCTACGTCGAAGTCAATGCGAAGGTTACCCCCTCAGGGCCATTCCAGCGGAGGGCTATCAAATGTGTTACGGATCCGTCGGAGTAAGCGTACTTCGATAAATAGCGTAAAAAAAAATTCCGGGAATTTGTCGATCACGCCCCGCGTACGTAATATATTTTATTCGCGCGCGCCTGAGCTATAAATATTCCCTCGTCCGTTATTTGTTCGGCGTGTCGATCAACGTATTGCAATTTGTCGCCGTGTCCGGTCTCGTTGATATATGCACGGCTATTTGGAGGAGAGTCGTATAGAATGTGTATGTATCGCTCGAGCAATATATCACGCACGGGCGCAACGTCAAGTACGGACGGCGGCTGGACGACAAGGACGCACCGGCGTAATAATAATGGCCGTACGGTTTGTAGGAGCGAAGGCGAAAAAATTGAAATCGATCGGAAAGACACGGAACGGGGCCCCCACACGCGGAACGATATTTTTACCAGCGTCGTACAGGACGGACAACTCGGCGTAGCGTACGGTTTGTATTTATATATTATCACATTCGGGATAAAGTCGACCGGGACGCAACGGTCGTTTATTATTTAGCGATACGCGCTAATGAAACAAATACAAAAAAAAATCGAAAACACGAAAAAAAAAATAAAAAACCCGGCCGATTTGTAAAGACATGGTCTTTCGTCGTCGTTTCGGTCGGTCCACGCGCGCACCATAAATCCTCCGTCTCACACACACACACACACACACACACACACACATACACAGGCGCGCGTGCCCGTCGTACGCGTTCCCGATATTATATAATATCATCGCGTGTACGTTCGTTTCGTTTTTCCGCGATCGCCACGAGCAATAACCGCCACCTGCACGGGCATTATATTATGCGCGCGCTAAAGCGACGATTTACGGCGTGCGAAGCCGTTTATTTTACACGTTATTTAAAACGTTCATTTACATATTGGGGCAACGCGGGCGATTTATTAGTCCCTTATCGATCGCGCGCTACATCGTTTGTCGATTACGAACACATCCGTTATTCGTACGGCCAATATTATACGGCTTTATTCGCCGTGGCGTGTCCGACCGATATCGTACCTATATATTCGTACGTGTGTGTACTGTGTCGTGGTATATGTGTATTCTGCGACCTGATTTATCGGTCGGGTAATCTGAGGCCAACGAGTTTCGGTATAAAAGTGTGCACGCTCGCGTCTGTGTGTGTGTGTGTGTACGAGGGCGAGTTGAGTGGGGGGGTGACTTAACTACGATATAGAAATATTTTCCGTTCTTTATGGGCTGACCCGACGGGCCGCGTGGTTTCGTCTTCCTTCGGTCCGAATAACGACGACGAAATATTACCTATGCGCGGCGCTCCTCGTCGTTGTGTCGCGAACCGATTCTCGCCAACAAAACGGTTGCGTGCGCGCGTAGGTATACGTACGCAGATGGCAGTTCGAGTGTGGTCCGATCGTTTAAATCACCGCGTGTCGTCGTCGTCGTCGTAACTCGTACGTTCCGAACAACCAAGAGGCCGTCCAGAAAACGTCGAAATCTCCCGATCCGCGAATGTTATAATAAATACGCTATTTCGGTACAATAATAATACACGCTACGGCCATGTATAACGGGGCGACGCTATATATATGTACATATTTAATTCGCGTCTAATTTCGTCGCCGAATTATTACCGTCGTTCGATTTCAGACATTTTTACAATATGCGTATAAAAATGAACCGTCCCTTTCACGCGTTTCACGGGTAGCCGTGGCACCACTTTTCGTAAAAAATTGTATTTCTATATTCACGCTCACCAACGTACCGTCCCCGATACACGTGATTTGCGTTTATTAGCAATTTCGATCGGCAGTCGTTTATTAGCCAAAGTTTAATTTCCTAGCGCTAATTGAAATCGTTTTTCGTTTGTATATCCCGTCGGTGACGGAACGGAATACATGTCTTTCGGTTCTGTTCACCACGCCTTCTCCAGTTTTATGTAAAATACAATCACCCGACGAACATTTATATAATTTTTTGTGAATTTTTACTCGACTTGACGAGCGCCCGTTTTCGTTGTTTGTTTTACGGTGTACATTTTTTAAGACGACGCGATTTTTTTTAACACTCAATAAAACGAAATTATTATTATTAATATCGTACGTAAAACAAAAAAATAACTACGTCAGTTTAGATTGAGAAGTTGGCGTATTTATAAGAATACGAAATTACCGTTATAATATTACTAAATTATATTTCGTTTCACGCGTCGTCTATGTAAAAATGTCGTCGTAAATAATCGCCTATTCGACGATTTATTTTTGAATAGGAACGCGTGTGCTCGGATCTTCCGAAAATATTTGTTCCAATTTGTTTACGAATGCGTGTTCGTTTTGTGCAAAAATTAGCGACGTTTTACGCTCGGGAGGGAGGGAGGGAAGGTAAATCTTTGCGACGAAATTGTCGTCGTTTTTCGCTTCAAATATTTTAAGACTGCACTTCTTACTATTGAATCATAAAGTTAATGGTAACGCAATTAAAATGTTAAACTTAAAAGTAACCGTGTACACTAATGTATACTATATACACACACACACGCACACATACGTACACGGGAGACATGTGGCTGGGTTTGAAACTTGCACGGCATTATACGTTAAGTCGTTTAAATTGACAGTCAAAAACTAAATTGAAATATAACCCGTAACTTTTCGAACAATAATTATCGTGTAGTTAGCCGCGTTATCAATGCAACAAATAACAATAACAATATGAACTGTTATAATGTAGTAATATAACCCGATACGCGTACCACGCCACCAAACTCAACTGAACCAAACAAAACTTTCTCGGCCTAATAGTAACTTAACCTAATTTCCTAAACATATATTTAACTGTCACCCCCGCCGACGACAACGGCGACGTTTCGGGCGTGAAAATATACCCTCGACGGAGCTGAATAATAATAACGACAATCGACCGTGAGAGATGAAAGGAAATTATTTACTCTTTGCAGTTTCCGAGTAATCTTACCGGGCAAGTACGCGCCACGTGCGTAGAACACGTACACGTCGAGAAATCAAATCGGCCCGAAATTCCCGCGATCCGGTAGTGTTTTTGTCGAAATCGGTTCTCGAACTCCTTATTGTACATAACTTCGTCCCCTCCGTTCGCCGCAACGCCCACGTCCACGACGGCGGGGAGTCCGAATGGAATTCCGTAATGCCGATTTCGTTTACGTACATCGATTTACGAATACAGATATCCGATACCTGTCAAGGATTACATGCCTTGCGCTTGTCGTTCACTCGCATATTTTCACGTTTATACAATTCTCGGGCACATTGCTGTAATGTAGGATTGTTTTCGTGTACAATTGACGCGTATAAATCGTCAGTTAATTACTCGAAGAAAATTCGTTTACGTATCGTTATTACTTTTTTCGCCTCCCGTTTTCGTTTGCGTCGCAAGCGGCGTAGTCCTTTGTCGATCGTCGGGTCGATTATGTTTTTAAATTAACCGCTAACGATCTTCGATGAGATTCGCGTCCAATTACCGACCACAAATGAACATGAATTAGCCGGTAACACTAACCGTGGTGGCCTTGGGTACTTAATCGTCGCGTCTAGTTTGTCGCGAACACCGTTCGTCGGGCGTTTTTCTTTTTTCCAACTAAAAACGTGTCGGGAATATATTTCGTATCCCGCGATTAGTCGAAAACATATATCAGCCAGCCATTCGGCGACGACGAAAAACGTATAAACGATACGAGCACAGTGTGCAACCCGTTATGGTTGCTCATTTACGTAATCGAACGTGCGGAACGATTTTCGTTCGTTATTTTCCGTACTGCATAATAATGATCGTATTATTCGTTGACGACACTGGGTGTTCCTGATGATTGGAAACGATAAGGAGGTCCTGTACCTGTGGAATTCGTTATCAATCGCCGATACCAGTTCCCAAGTATTTATATAATATGACGCCTACGAATAATGGAGACCACTCCGAGGGGCACCGTATTCGTTTACCTTAGGACACCTCGGTGAACATTATGATTAATCGATTCCACGTCCGTCCGTGAAACGTATCCGAAACGTACTGTATTGACTTTTACGCGCGGTACGCACGCTACGATCGAAATAAAAAACACGACGTTCATCACGCCCTTTGTACACGTGCGCGTCACACACGCGATTTCGCGCCGAGATTTTCGATTTACTACCGTATCGTTTAATTACTACACTTTGTTCGGATTTTAATACGCTCATCGGCCTTCGCGTCACGTTCGATATAACGATAATTTTTTATTCGCGCACGTGCGTCGCGGTTTTGGTACTTCGAATTACGTGGTCAGTACCATTCGAAAATCGATACGTTTCGCGAATCATTGTGCGTTCGTTTTGCTTCGCGAATACGCAATTTTAAGCGTTTTCGTAAATAATACTGAAATATTCCGTAATTTTACCTGGAGATTTTACTTAAATAGAAAAATTAATCGGAGCGGTTTACCGTTAAGAATCGACGAATATTTTACGGTAACGAATTTCGAAAAATAATTTTTCGGTGATAAATTCGCGATTTAGGTATTCGTTAGTCGACGAGGTAAAATAACGCCGTCGTGGAGCGTGTTGCCGTGACACGTCGCGACGATCGGCTGGTGGAAATTCGATTTCCGTTCGTGCGCGGCGGTGACGGCAACGGTCTCCCAAAGGAGTCGATTAGTTACGACCGACACACACACGCACACACGCACGCATACAAACACCCTATTAAACGGCGTCGTAGAAAGCTTGCACGTGAAACCGGAAAGGGCGTGTGTGTTACATTATAGCGTTTTAGTTTTTGTAAAGCGCAAATCGGCTCGAAACGTATACACAGCGCGGTGGTGGCCCGAGGCCGAAGGGAAGGAAGCGATCCCGCGCCACGATGGCGACCGACCGATTTAAAACTGTTCGCACGCACGGAGGATATACGCGATATATTGTAATATATATATATTTATCGTTCGCACATGTCGCCGACCGATTTTTATTGCTACCTACTGCGCACGGTTCCATTAGTGGTAAACGATATTTGTATGTGTGTGTGTGTTTTTTTTCACTCACTCTCGATTTAGTTTATGCGCGCGTCCTTTAAGAGACGAACAGGCGCGTTTACGACCCGAGTTATACGATTATTATTATTAAAATACGGTACTCTCACCTATACTACTACTATTACTACTTGACGACACACGACCGGGGATGCGGGAAAACTATTCCGAAGACCGAGTAAACGCGGTGGCGTTATGCTATATGTACGCGACGGCCTCCGGAAGCGTCGCTCGTAAAACTCACGTTCGTCCGACTGGTCTCGCAGTAATTAGTCCGCGCGAGTCTCGTTCGTGCGTAAATATATTAGATGTACGCTAACGCGCGCTTGTGTGTGTGTGTGTGTGTGTGTGTGTGTTTACTTACGACGAGACGAGCGACGTAATTAAAATATTACGGACAAACTATTGTGTCTACATCGTCAAATGTCGTACGGCCGCATTTACCCGTAACTTCAATAGATATTCTCGACGGAACAAGGAAACGATGATGCATACATATACGAGGTGCGATTAAAAAATAACGCGATGTATTTTATTACGTACAAATCTATTTTTAAATATTAGTCGCCTTCGACAAATTCGCCACTTAACGTTACACACTTATCCCAACGATCTCGCCATTTTTTGAAACAATGTTGAATGTCATCAAGTTGTGCCAGTTGATTGGCCGCGTTTGTTTTTATTAGTTCGACGACATTGGCTTTTCAAGTCGATTTTAATTTTTGGAAACAAACATTCAAACTCAAAGACGGGCGAGTAAGCGGGAATGAGGTACAACTGTAATATATTTATCAACATGGAACTCACGAATTGATAAAGCAAAATGAGCTGGTGCGTTGTCGTGATGCAATAACCCGTGCACGACATTGTTATGGACATTTTGCTTCGACGACGGACTCGTCGCGGGCCATAAATCTTCGGTCAAAATGGTTCGGCATGGTAAGAAATATTACTATGGTTGCTAGAAAGCTACCCCTATCGTCATTCGTCGATCTGATCGAATTATTTCGCGAACTTTTAATACAATTCAGTCGTTTCTAGAAGGTCGGCCAGTAACGAGAATCATCGCTAACGGTTTCACGACCTCCTAAAATTCGTTTACGCCATTCAAATATCTTAGATCTACTCATCGCGTCATCCTAGAACGTTTGTTTTTTTCTTTTACTCGTTTCAAAAGTTTTTCAGTCACCGATTTCCCGAGTTATGCACAAAACTTTACGCAAATACGTCGCTCTGGTTTATTCGCCGTTGAAAAATCGACCGTCGAATAAATAATAAACGAATTCCACGAGTTGCAATTCGCTATTAAAACCAAATATTCGCTCGCGATTTGAACCACTTCAATGGGCGTTATCTTTATTAACGTGATTTCCATTAGGATAAATTTATTTTTAGCTCGGATATAATTTTAGTCCCGATATTATTTTGTCACACCTCATTTGTATATATCTATGTATATTATATTTAACGTGTTTCGTTACACACGGCATTCGATATTACGTCACATTCATCTTTGTAACGGAAACTTATCGTACGCGAAGACGTTTTACTTACATTTTCATTTCGATAAAAATCGTTCGTTAACGGACTGACGAAAATACGTTGTGTTCGATTCACGGGCGATTGAATCTAAGCGTTTGAATCGTAATGAATTTAACGTACTATATTTGACCAAAAGTTTAACGAATATATTTTCATAATGACGGTTTAATTTTGTCGTCGTTTGACTTTTAATTGCGATAGGCTGTTTATCGTTCGTGTTATTCTATCAAACGCGTCGCCATTTGTTTCGTTTTTCTCGAGCGTATTATTATTATTATTATTCTCGTTTAAAACATCGTGATAATACGAAATTATTGAACATATTTTTGTTTGTAGATAACAGTTTCGTGCGAGTAGACAATATTAAATAAACCGCGATATTAAGTTCCGTGGGCTTTTTCCCGTACCTAAATGGTTTTTTATTTTAATTATTACCGTATTCCGCGTAGAATTAAATGTTTCGTAAACAGCGTTCGTTCGTTATTCGAAAATGCTAATTAAAAATTGCCATTTACGTTTGTCCAGTAGCTGTCGTTTACCGTGTTTATTATTATTATTATTTTGTATTCGCGAAATAGTATTACGTTTTATTAATCCCTTTAGACGTTTGAAGCGTAACCGGTGTCCGGATAAGACGTAATTAACAAAATTTAAATTTTAATAAATTCAGAAAACGTCGTCGATTGGGAAGAGGGAGTGGGTGGCTTTTTTCGTCATAAATGTTTATTTATCGCGTCGTATTCGTCACGTTTAGCCTATACTCTTATCGTACCGAACGATACAGTGTGTATATTATATTTAAAGAGAAAAAGTTTTATTAACGTGTCACGGTAATGCGACAAAAAATAATAGTCCGAAATTCGCTAAACATGTGACACCCAACATTTTTTACGTTTCCAACACACACACACACTAAGTAGGTAGCGAAAAACTATATTTCGTGAATACGGTTTGGGCGTTTCGACGTAATCCGTATACAATTTTCGAGTGTTCGCTATCGTTTTTTTGGAATGACAAAGCAACCGAGCCATAAATTGCGTCCCGGGACCCACCCCGAACGAAAACTGCGAGTCGATAAATTCGTAGCGCGGACGTTTTACCCGGAACGAGCACAGCTTACGACGCATGACGTTTCCATAATAGCGCGTAACGATTTTAGAACACGTGTTGTTTTAACCGAAATCGTGGCATTCCATAAGCGATTTAAGCGGTAGCCCCTGTGGGAATTAACGGCATACCCGGCAGTCGATATTTCGTGATTTATGCCCTAGTTGGCATCTGTTGTCACTGAAAGTGATTTTCAATGTTCGTTATTGAACACAGGCCCTCTCCACAAAGTGTCGAAAAACACATGGTTTAACATAACGTATAGACACGTCGTATATATTAGTAGAACGCGTAATATTCGTGCCGCGACGGCGACATAAGGCGTCGTATATAACTCTTGTTCGTTGTTCAAAAGTCAAATTGTACGTTCGGTACGGTAAACGTTGCGGCGAATTTCGAACGAACGTCGAATAATGTCCGCGAATAATAGAGAGATTCGCTTTATTTACATACGCGTATTGTGTACGTGCGTAGGTCGGTATAACGTTAGCGGGCATTGCGCGTAAGAGGCGATACGTCGGGAGAATACACTTGTTGTTGACAGGTTTCTCGAACGAATTTGTTTTACGGAGAGATTAAAAAGTTTTTAAATTGAATCCAAAAACCGAGCGGGTGTACGGCGGAGAATAACGTGGTTACTAGGAATTCGGTCGAATATGAGGAATAACCGTGACGTCGGGCCAATCGGGAACAAAATAAAACATGTACGGCCGTGTACACCGTACCGATCGACAATTATATTACAGATAATGAAAACAAGGCTGACACGATAGTACGACGCGATATCGTATTGTCGAATTATTATTGTATACCGTTAATCGTGTTTGACGTTATCTGTGTGGGGAGGGAAACCGTATTTTCCGAACAATCGGAGATTCGGAATTGATTTCGTTCGTATTTGAGATAAAACGCGACGTTCGTATTGGACAAAAAAAAAATAACAATTATAAACCGCGAGAATCGCGGTGACGCGTAACTAATATATTACGTAATACGCAGAAATTGAGCGAACCGTTTCGCGAGCGGCGAAAAAAAAACCATTCGACAACATTCCCCACGACCGACGTTATATTATTTCAGGTGGTGTAAACGCCGGGCAATAGGTAACGTTCGCTTAGGCGTCGATTATAATATCGTAAACCTAATATATATATATATATATATATATATATATATATAAACACAAAGAATATCGCGCTAAGTCGCAGACAATCCAAATCAGTCGAGCGCGAGTGA
>JAIPRN010004601.1:0-14110 GCA_025469175.1 Geopemphigus sp. TES_GeoC_2020
GCGGAGCGCAGCCAGTCCGGCGCGAAGGCGGTGGCGGGGCGACGGGCGGGACGGGGACTCTCACACACACACACACACACACACACACACACACACACACACATACACACACACATACACACACACACACATACACACACACACACATACACACACACACACATACACACACACACACATACACACGCACACACATACACACACACACAACACGCACGCACACACATACGTAGAATGGCAACCGTCGTCGACAGCGGGGCCCAGTAACCAACACAAGGCGTTCCACACAAACACACACGCACACATATACGCTGTTGTGTATGCGCGCGCGCACGCACGTAGCGTAGCGAGGCGCGCAGCGCACACCGGGGAGACTCCACCGCCGCAACATGCGCTCACTTTCATTCCCGGTCCGCCAGCGGTAGCAGCACGCCGCGTGCGTTCCGACGATTACGACTAGACGGCGACGACGACGACGACGACGACGACCACGACGACGGCGGCGGCGGAAAACGACTTGGACGACGAGCTATTATAATACGAGAGAGTACACGCACGCGGTGCATTGTGTGCGTCGTGCGCGCGCGAAGTGTAGTGTCGTTTCCTTATTTTTTTTTTTAACGTTATCGTTTTTATTTCGTTCGGCGTTTAGGGTT
Organism: Geopemphigus sp. TES_GeoC_2020; assembly: GCA_025469175.1. Lineage (NCBI taxonomy): Eukaryota > Metazoa > Arthropoda > Insecta > Hemiptera > Aphididae > Geopemphigus > Geopemphigus sp. TES_GeoC_2020. The sequence continues at coordinate 657 of JAIPRN010004601.1, forward strand.
TTTTTTTACGCCACGTACGTGTGTGTGTGTGTATATATATACATACATATATATATATATATATAGATTGTATACGTCGTCTGTATGCCGCCAGTCGTTCAGTGTGCCGTATTGTGCGCGAATCGCGATGATTATAATACCGTGATCGTAATTTTTCCGCGTTACGTAATATTATCGCCCCCGAGAACTTAGTGCGTTTAGTTTTTATTTTTTTTTTTTCGTTTCGTTCGTTTACCGTCGAACTTTTTGACGATCGTGTTTTTTTCCGCGTTTACCGCCGATTTACCCCTAATTCGGGGGTATCACCGAAATGCAATTGTCACAAGTCGTGACCAGTTCGGGCGTTTTGATGCACGTGTTTAGCGCCGAAAGACACCAGCAGCAGCAGCAGCAGCAGCAACAACAACAGCAACAACAGCAGCAGCAGCAGCAGCAGCAGCAGCAACAACAACAACAGCAGCAGCAACAACAGCAACAACACGGTGGTGACTTTCGCGTACCGCAATCGCCGGGCGTCGTGTCGTCTTCGACCGGTGGCGGCGGAGTACCGTCTCCGCCCGCGCAACATCACCACCAACAGTCGCCTTTGCAACAACAACAACAACAACAACCACAACCACAACAGCCGCAACACTGTCCGGTGCCGACGGTACCGCCATCGTCGTCTTCGGCGGCCACCATGCGTCCGCCGGCCGCGCCGGGTCCACGGTGCAAGACCACCGGTCTGTCGACCGCCGCCTCTTCACCGGTGTCCGTCAAGACGGAATACAGCCGGAGTCCGCCGATGCTCACCGAAGAACCGACCAGCTCCATACCCGACTTAGGTAATTATTGTCGACGTTATTATTTAGAATTTAAAAACCGCGCCGGCGTACGCGCGTATATCGTTTTCCCGTACGGGAATTACGTTCGGCGCGACCCTAAACAAAATAATCGTTTACCGGTCGTTATTTTACCGTCGGTCGTCGTCCTCTCCTGAAGATCGGTGTTTAGAGTGAAAGTGGCGCCGAGCCGGTGAAAGATCCGAAAGGGAAACGGCCGCCGTTGGTTTTCGGTGGACAGGTGAAGGTTTTGCTTTCGTTTTCACGCGCGCGCCGAATATATATATAAATAAAAATATATACCGTGTGTGTGTGTATATATATATATATATATATATAAACACACACGTGCCCACAATCGCCATAAGAAATCATCAACCGACCCACTAACTAGCTCGTTTCCCTCCGCGTGTGTTTATTTTCCATTGTTCGCGCTATCCCGAAACTGTGTTATTATTATTACTATTGCCTATCAAAACGTGGGCGATTCGAAAACATTTTGGGAAACCTTCTTTCCGGTCCGCCGTCGAGTTATTATTACGTTATTACGTTTTCAAGTGCGATTACATTTTTTTCCCGTCACGGCCGTTCGTTAAATTAAACTTGAACTTCGACAACCGTTCCTGTAGTTAAATTTTTTTTCCCGTATATTTTATCGCGTCGAGGTCGAGCGCGATTGTGGCTCGGCGTTACCTATTTTCATGATTACCGGTATATCGTTATTCGTTACTATTAATATTATTATTATTATTATTATTATTATTATTGCTCAACAAAACACTCGTAGTAGTATTCCACTTATCGCTCGTGTGTCCGGCCACGGTATCGAGGCCGTTGGCCCGCCGGCCGATAGGTCGGACACGAAATCCAAAACTTCGTGTGAAGTGCATAGATAATGTAATAACGGTCCGCGTCTGTAAACAGATAATTTTGTTTTGTTTTCGTTTCCCGTAATTGCAACAATAACGACAACGAAAAGTGTTGCGGTCGCGTCTAGACCGGCGAAATTCGCGCACGCCGCCGTCATCGTGACCTTAACCGCGATTTGCCGGGGGAACCGTCGCGCGCGACGCGTGTCGACGATTATTATTCGCAACGTCGTGAGAATTACCGGCGATCGATCTATTATTGTTATCGGTAATTGGCTTCCGACGTATTGTTTCGGCCGGTATTTTTCGAAGTTCAATCCACGGCGACTCGTTCCCGGCCGTTGTTCGCGATTGAACTTGCGTTCAAACGCGTTTCCGTTCTATTAAGCATAACGCGGCCGACCTTGAAAAACGTTAAACGTCACGTTAAATCTCCGACTGGAAGACCCTTAAAACGCTTATGTCACTTTCACTTTACAAAACGTTGTTAACACCACGGTCCAAGTGGTAAAAGCCGGTTATAAATACACATTATAATGACATATATATATATATATATATTATCGTGAAACATCGGTGGTGCCCGTATAATCGATATTTTCTATACACGAACACAAGATCTATAGAATATTCTAATATATACGGTCAAATAACGACAACAAATCGCGTTTGCCCGTTTATAATAAAAGTAAAGGTTTGAAAATAATTGGTATTACTCGTTACTATACACACGTTTAAGTTGTTCGGCGCCTAACGGATTAAAGTGAACGTCTAATTGGATATTTTTCGTCAAATATTTTCTTAGCGTTACGTGCACGGCGTACACGAATAAATAACCTAAACAACAATTCCATTCCCGGTCGAATAATCGTCGTCGGGGCCTCTACGTGAACTATTATTTCGTCTCGTAAGACGCTTGTTCCCAAAAACGTCCGTACCTTAACGACTTTCATTCCACTAGCTTTTTCGATATATTCGTACCATATTTTAACGGGTAGCCGGTACAAGCCTACGGTTGTTTTTCCCACGTGTGAGAAGCCGCGGCGTTTGTATGTGTGTGTGTGTGTGTGTGTGTGTCGAATTGTGATTTCGCTCAACAGATATATATATCTGTTCGGACATAAGCGTAGTGAAATACGATACCGCCGGTAATATAGATAAAGCCGATAATTAATTCGTTTCGGTTGGGTCTCGTGTTTACTACAAATTATTGATACGCGTCGAAAGTTAGAAATTCGTTCCCGCGAATCAATTTCCTAATTAACGTGTTCGCCATAAAAAACGATTAGTCTACATGTTGGTACTATTATTATTATTATTATTATTTACATTAACTGGCTGTTTAGCGTTTAATCTTGACCGATTAAACGAAATCGGTTCGAAAACAGCGGTCACGTCGGGAATTCGTTTCGATTTTTATTTTTATTGTATAATAAAACGCGCACGAACTACGCGTTGTTTACCCGGGACCTTAAAAGATAATACGATTTAATTCGCTCGACCTTAATATTGACACCAGATAATAAATATTACGTGCGCGCGCGCGCGGGCGCACTCCAATCGCTCTATATATGTCAATCGGGCCTTCTATCGACGGCATTCTGACGGTTGTGTGGCGACGCGTTTGCGGAACAGGAATAGGTGTATGTTGTTCGCGCGTCCTTCGTACGAGTACACGAGGTGGGTTGGCTAGGGGGTGGTTCACGATTGCACGCGCCGAAAGCGGCGGACCCGTAAAACGGGAAGAACGTTTTATCGTGTCCGACTCGGCGTAGATTTTCGATTAGGTAAACAAACATCCCGGCGATCCGTCGGTGTCCGTACCATTAGCGCCGTTTCCGGTGTGGGCGCACCGTAGCTGTTCCGCGGAAACGCCGCCGGAGGCGCGCGCGCGCGTGTGTTCGCGTCGTACCGCGCGAACGGAGACAACCGCGCCGCCGTTGTTGCCCGGCAGAATAATAATACAATAATATATGGGTGTATTACGACCGAGACACCACCCGTCGTCCGCGTGGACCCGATCGCGTACGTAAAATGTCAACGGGGCGACGGTAGGACGGGAACGGCGGCGACGATTGGGAGAGGGAAGTCCAATGATCTACGAAGGACAGTGAACCATCGGCGGCCGCGTGCAGCAGACTGCGGCGGTACGACGGGTGTGTACCTATATACGTGCGTACGTTATATTGAACGTTCGATACATTATGAGGTCAATGTTTGCGCGTTGCGTGCCGGTGCCGTCGCCGTCGTCGCGCGCGATTCGCATATTAATAACGCGATCGGCCGGCTGGTGGTTACGTCACCCGCTATCCCCTCTAACCGTTTTCGGCCGGGAGGACGTTCTTCTCCTCTCTGTGTCTTCGTTCGGGCGCTACCCCGGGCCACGTACACAATACCCGCGTACTTTCGCCGGTTGCGTTGGCCGTCATCCCAATATCCATCTGCCCCCGACGGGACCGGGGGACGCGCCCGAATGATGCACGTCAGGTGCGAAACAATATTGCCGTGCACGCGCAACCCTTTCGATCTCCGAACGTACGTGGGTGTGCGCGGTACGGGTGTATCGACAAACACCCCGGGGCGTTTGTGACGAAGGGAAAAGGTTTCACTTTTTTTCGGCAATCGGTTGTGTGCTACTATTATATATGGCCCGCGTGCGCGTACACGTTACGTCATATATATATATATATACGTCGAAGAGACGACGCGTGTATTATTGTGTTTACTACGTAATATATATATATAAATATTATTATGTAGGAACGAGAAGAAAATAAAAATCACTTTCCGGAGTCTTAGGACCACGGGGGTCGACATTGAAATTTTCGGAGAGGAAAAAAATGGTCAGTGACCTTCGATAAAGGGTTCAGAAAGGGAAACGTCGTCTAATGGGGATAGATTCCAAGGCTGTTACACATATTATATATGGCCGGCTTTGTTGTTTTTTTTTTTTTTTTTTTTTTTTATTAACCTCTTAACCGGGCGAGCACCTAAACAGGTAAGCAACGCAGTTTCACGGTCATCTCTCGCCGGCATTGTTGCCCCGGCGGAAGGTCGACCTCTCTGACGATGACGACGTTGTCGTCGTCGTCGTCGTCGTCGTCGTCGTCGTTTTCGGCGGCGGAAGGTGAACGCAATATTTCGTTATTTTTTTTTTCGATAGAGAAGAACGAACAATAATTATTATTATTTTCTACCTGAAAACGAAGGTCGCGCGCGGAACATATGTTTTCGTATTTTTCTTTCGCACCGGGCACGCTAGAAAAGGGTAAAAATCCGCGATAGGGTTGCAGACGGCGGCGTCTGCAACGTCCTCCTCCCGATTGTTGTTTATTTCTCCATCCGGCAGCTGTTGTGTAATACCGTCGTCGGTAGTTCGACAATGATCCCGCGTGCCTACGCTATGTCGCTCTTTTATCTCCCACGGCGCGCCGCGCTCAATATTTTTACTCGTCGAAAAATTTCGCACATGGCTCCCCCCCACACCCACCGAACCCGACGCGAAATATGTACGTCGCGCGCGCGTGATTCACGCCGAATCCGTTCGAATTATTCGCGTCGAAACCCTTCCGGCGAGGAGACACTGCTGCGCGCGTCGCATTCCTGTAGGAAGCAATTCGCGCGCGGCGTTTGGGCTTTCCGAGGGTGGGAAATAAATCGATAATCCGGCGACGGTCGCCGTCGTACGCGCGATGCCGCGTCGGACGGTGACGGTCGGACGGGAAACGCTCGTAGGAGGAATACGCGCCGGACACACACACACGTATACACACGGCGGGTGACTTTGAAACCGCGCGCCGTTCACGGCCGAATCAATTGGACGGCCGTCATTGGCGATCCGGTGGGAGTGTGGGGTGGGGTGTTCGGGAATTTACCGAGAATAAATCGTCGTCGGCGAGGCATCGTGTGTAGAACGGTTTTATCGAACACGCGCGCGCGTACGTATTTAGAGGCGGTTTAGCGTTTCGACGATCGAAATTAAAACGAAAAAATAACGATACGCGTACGTACGTACGGTAACCTTGGTACACACGCGACGTAATATACACGGATAAACCGTCTTTGTGCGTTACGTAATAAATAAAATATAATTTCGGTGTTTTCGACCGACACGGTCCGTTGGTGGTATGGTCGACGACGCTTCAGTGTGTGCGCACCCCGTGTTCGAGACTCGGCGGTCGTAGACACGTCGAGATGTGACGGGACACCCCTCACCCCCTCCCCCTATCGTCGCTTCGCGCTGGTTCACGCGTCGTATCGTATCTATTTACGTACGATAGGTATCGTCGACGACGCTGTCGGGCGGACGACGCCGCGTGCCCGACGCGAAAATCGGCGAAAAACAACGCCGTCGGCCAATAGGCGACAATATACCATCGCGTTAGGCCGGTCGGTCGCGCGCGCAAACGAATCCCGACGGTAGGCGTGTAGCAGCAGCAGCAAGCGCGCCGCGCCGCGACCGGCAGTCTTCGGTCGCGTATCGATTCGCTTCTTACGCGCGTGTACTCTGCCGGAGGGTGAAAACCGTCCGCGAAGAACCCTTAAAAATAAGTTCGGGGCCTGCCGAGGGGGATGGAGCGTATAAAAATAGGGGGTAGAAAATAGCGACGAAGAAGTAAAGGGCGCGCGCGCGCTATAATAATACACACATATATATATATATATAGAGCGGCGGTGGTACGTTACTATCGCAGTAGGTAAAAAGCGCGAGCGCGCCGGGCCGTCGGAAACGATGCAACCGGCTATGCTCAGGCGACCGTGGTTTTGTCTGCATCGGCAGGTCTCTCCCCCTCTCGCAACACACACACACACACACACACACGCACGCATATATATATATATATATATATATACGTCGCCGCCGCGTAGTAAACAACCGTCTGGTGTCCATAGCAACGCCCCAGCCTGTTTGCGTGCGTGCGTGCGTGCGTACTTGTACATACCGTGTGCCCATCCCTCTGCTGCCGGCCTACTCCCCCGCGATCGCACGCCGGCGGGCGCTTTGCGGTCGTTCCGACGCGCGCGGTATTATTATTATTATTTTACTAGCTACGCGCGTAGTCTTCTTCTCCCCTCTGCGTATCCGTCGTACGTTTTCCAGGGGTTTCCGCGGCGCGTCGTTTTTTCGACGCGACGCCCGTAAATAAATATTATAACCGCCGTCCGGTCGAACGGTTTGTTTTTTACTTACGCGGTTGTTGACCGTCCCGCCTCATCCCATGTACTCCGCGGAGGACCTTTCGTACAACACGGGCCCCGGGGGGTGGCGGCCGTGTTACTTATTTCAAGTACGATCATCCGGGAACGGCTTGTGTCGCCCGCGCGTATTTGTATTACACGTTTACGATATTACCGTCGCCACGAACGGCCGCCGCGGTAAAGTATTTCGTACACGCCGCCGCCCGTCGTCCGCGGGTGGTGGTGGGAGGGGGCGGGACGGTGGCGGTAGCGCGCGCGGAGCCCTTGAACTCGGTCGGCTCAAGGGCGCCCGGCTGAATGCGCCGCCGGGGTTGTGGTAGTCGCCCGGAACAGCCTCGGGGACGAGAACGCACGACGAGGATCGCCGCCGCCGCCGTCGTTTGGCGGGCTCGGGTCGCGGGAAAAAATCGAACGCGCCGCCGCGGCGGTCGCAAATTTCGGAGCTGGCGCGTAGCCGTGCCGACGATCTTTTATCGTAACGCAATTTCGCCGCGGCCGCCCACCGTCCGCGACCGGCGCGCCACGGGACGGACGTTGTCGCGTTATATTCGGTCGAACGCGAACCGCGCCGGCAAACGACGTCACGATCCGCGCGACGAAAAACAATTTTCACCTAACGTGTATTTTTACGTCGTTATTATTATCGTCCGTCCTTACCGTTTCTGACGATACCGTCTGCGAACCGCGCACCGGCCGCCGCGGTCGCGATCACGCGTGGCGCGCTCTGTGCGCGCGGTTGCCCAACTACGGAGACGCGGCTAAACGTAGAACGATTTATTCGCCTGCGCACCCCCGCCCACCACCCACGATTATATCGTATTAATAATTACCTACCTGCCCGCCATTGGTGTTTTCGTCGACGTTCGTTATTCATTTCGTCCGCCGTTTTGGGTACGGTACGGAAACGCGCCGTCCGATTATTCGTCGCCGCGAGCCTCTTGCCGCGCGACACCGCTCGTTTGGACGTCAAATGCGTTGCCTACACGGTCGCCGGTAAGGCGCGCGCCAATATCCGTCCAAACGTCCCGTGTTTCCCTAACGTTTTCGTCGTCGCGCCATTTTACGTACGCGTACGTTTCGTCGTATTGTTCTCCGAACAATCGAAAAACGTCACTCGGCCGACTCGATCGTGTTCGGACCGTCCCGCCAAACGTATGGATAAACATACGTTTACCGTACGCCCGATGAGAGGTCGATAACCCGGCCATTGAATTCACGACGGCTCTAATAATAATTATTATTATTATCGCCGTTATTTTCGGCATACGCGCGAACCATACCGGCGGCGAAGGGGGGGAGGGGAGGTGTGAGACTATATACCTCTGTCGTCGCGTTCATAATCGTCACGGTGCGTATGTACGTCTCTCCAACGGCTCTCGCTAATCGCGTCCAATAAAATCACGCGACCCGCGTCGCGTGTATAATATTATATTACCGCCTTTTGTCAGCGGCCCGGCGTTTATATAGGTCAATACACCGGGACGAACGAAGTTTGACCGTCGCGGCGACGTAGGGTACGCGTTCGTTTATTTATTTATTATTATTTTTAAACGCGTAACAATATAAGGCGGGATTATGAGCGGCGGCGTCTGCGGTTTATTAAAGAGCCGTGTGTGTGTGTGTGTGTGTGTGTATAAATATTAAGGGTCCCTTTTACCATACAGACGGGGTCAGATGTGATTGACCCGAAATTACGTGCGAAGGACGACCGGTCTTCGTTTCACCCTCGTCTATTTTCTTTGTGTGTATACCCGCCCGGCGTATAATTATAATAACAACGCGGGGACGTATTGTCGGGCGCGCGCGCGTGTATCCTCCGCGCCACAAGGTCGAGTCGGCCGAGTACGTATCGGACGAAAGGGTCGACGGAAATATGTATGAAACGACCGTCTCCTCGTCGACGAAGAATAATATATTCGTCGTTAATATTTGTGCGTGTCGAACCTTTGTCGGTCGCCGACGTCTCGGTCCAGAAGGTCATCGGCAAACGAATATATATATATATATATATGTATACGTATTGTGTTAGTGTCGGGCGGTGGTTTACGAAAATCGAAAGGATCCAAAAGGGGAGTGGAACACAAATTTGTCCGTGTACGTGTAACGCTCTTCACTCCGATCAATCGGCCGAAGCCAGTCGGTTTATCGCGGAAACCGGATTTCTCGAAAATGTACGTACGAAATAACGACGTAATCGATTTTCGTTTATTATCGTTCGTTATATCGCCGCGACGAATCGTTACGAAATATCGTGCGCGTTTACTACAGAATCAACACGGTTGTGTGTGTGCTCGGTAACCGATGGGTGGGAAATTAAGGCCGAACCGGACGAAGTGAGCCGATGACAGAGAGCGCGGAATAAACGTGAAATAAACGGAACAATAACGGTGTGTGCGGACGACGGTAGGAAGAACTGTTGACGGAGGAGGAGGGGCGGCGACGGTGATCGTGTGCACGAACGAGCGCCAAACGGAGCGACGAAGACCGACGGTGGGATTAGAATTAAGGACGCTCGAATTATGATACGTATTTATAACGGGCCGTCTGGGTGTTGTTGACGAAGTCGGGTCGTCCAACCAAGGTGTTCCCGATGGGATTGGGGGACGGGGAGGGAGGGCATGGACGAAACTTGTGTAAAAATAGCGCGGACGCCGGCGGGAAGGTAAACTCGAATGTCGGCGGCGGCAATAGGCGGAGCGGACATCGCCGCGACTCGGAATCCTGAACGTTTCCTCCGAAACATTAAGCGCCGTGCGGCGGCGAACCGTTAAGTCGTCACGATAATAATTCGTCGTTCTCCATTCGCGTAACGTAACGTGGAAGTCGCTTAAGACGCGATTAATACGAATATATCGGCACAACGAAAACGCCACGGAATCGACGTTCCTCGGTAATAATAAACGATTCTCTTTATTCCGTGAAAAGGTCTACGAATATACGCTCCACGCGCGCGCGTATTTATTTAACGTAACACTATATATACGTAAAAATATCGCGTATCGTTTATAATTTCCCGGGGCTTTTGTCGTTGGCGCCCGTTATGTACATATATAATTTCACGTCACTTGTAAAAACGCGACGTCGATAAAAATTCGGAAATCGGTAGGCGTTCGCGACGAGATCGTCATTCACCGTTTCGCCGTGGCGACCGGTGTTGCAAATAGAGACAGATTTATATGAAGTTTCACGAACTCGGCGGCTGATCGTTTTTGTTCTTTCGCGAAATTCCGATTTACGTATACTTTTTTAAATCCGCGCGTGTGTGTCGTGTGGTTATACAATGTTACATACAAACCGAATATAGCGAATTAAGCGGCCGTTTAAAACGTCACGGCGTATATTGTAAAATCGGTTTTTTTCGCGTGCGTAGGACCGCGTACATTATATACTATACGTTCGGAAGGATGAAAACATTAGTTTTTTTCTTTTCGTGTCAAACTGTCAAGTTGCGAATATCTATAATATAAGTACACAAACACCGGCCGCCGCCGCCGCACCGCACGCATATTGTACCTGTTATATTTAGGACGCCGTACGATACGTTGACCCGCGATTTTAGTAGGGCAAAATTCAATGACTCGGCCGAATATGAGTATGTATGTATATATATGTATATGTATATAATGATACGGAGAACGTGCACGCGTACGGGTACATTCGCGTCGTGTATAGAGAAATAACGGGCGCTCGAAAACTACGACTCCCGGAAGACAAATACCGAAATAATAATTATCGGTTACGAAACGAATTCGTGCGCGAAAATCGAAATAAACCTTTGGTTTAAACGCTCGCGCGCGCACAAATACGCGTCGTCCACGATCCTTGAACCGCTCGTCGAGATAATAATAACTTTAATAACGCTTCGAAACGGGGAGACGTAACATAATCGTGTCACGTGTACCGTTGTTTTACAACTGTCGCGCGGTATAGATATATTACGTATAATCGCGGTCGTTGTTTCTTTTTATTTTCTCTTGCTAGATAATAGACCCGTTTCCGAGCAGTCGTCGTTGTTGTTGTTGTTTCCTGTGGAAACTAACCCGTTTTCTCGTACAACGATCTCTATAATTATACGAACTCCCCCGTTTACGTTTCGTCGTCGTGATGAGTGGGTACGAGAAACCGCCGGAGTACCGTTATTATTAAGTAGTGTACGCGTATAGCGGTCGCTGCCGTGTCGTGTACGGTTATTCTTTTTTTTTCACCTTCGTTTTCGAAACGAAAGTAACGGAGAAATCTCGTTCGCGTTATTCCGGTCGACGGCGCGCGGCGCTATTCGGCCCGGGGAAAAGGAAATTTCGCTTTCGACGGAGGCGTTGACCGCGTTTATTTCTGTTTCTCGCTCTTTCACCGGAGTCATCGTCCCCGGGGCTCGTACCGCCGTGTCCCCCGTCGCCGGCCCGAAACTCGTGTTCGCGTAGGGTTTTATCGCGAACGCCACTAATACGTTTATTTTTTATTTATTATATATTTATTTACCCATCCCCCCCTGTACCATTCATCCACAGCGCGCGCCCGAGTCGATAATTATAGAAAATCGCGCCGGGCGGACGTTTATATCGTTTTTCGTTTTTACTTTTTTTGTACGTTTTTTTAATATAACGATTCGAGCTAAAGGCCAACGCTCTGATTGACCTGATTCTGCGTACAATACACACACACACACACACACACACACATAGCGCACACATAAACGGTTTTATCAGTCGGGTAAAAATAATAATAAAAAGCCAACCTCGGTTACCTTGGACGACGACGACGACGACGACGACGACGACGAACGCGTTGTAATAAAAATGATTGTTACAACAACGCTAGCTAACAATGCTTGTACACTTATGTATATTGTTATATAAACTCGTGTATCGAAAGTCAACATCCGTTATGATTCGAGTTGTGTAGTAGTTATATTTGGCAACTGTTTATTTTTCGAACATCCTACTTAGAAGCCGTACACCCGTAAAACGATTACGGAAAAACAATTGTAGCGCACGTTCGTGGAATATTATTGCAGTACCTGATCGTATATCGCCGCAGCGGACGTGTCGTTGTTTTCTTTCTTTTTTTTTCTCCACATTCGATTCCCCGGACTTCCTTATTTCGTTTTCTTATCCATCACGGTTGACAAAGTTAACCGAAAACATATTTAAATATTATATTTTACGCGATAATCGCTTTCCGTTCGTTAGTTTCGGTCGATGTCTATCCACTAACGTCTTTTTACGCCATCGCTACAGCTTTGTATATTGTTCTATACATATGCATAGAACGTATGCATCAGGTGTCCGTGTATTGTGTTTACCTAGGTATAACAGGTGTAGCGTTAACCGGTGTCCTTGGAATTACATATTTTCGGAACGTCATAAATTATGGTTTCGGGAGTTTTTTGGTAATTGAAATTAATACGCGACAGGTGGATAATCACGGTTGTTTGGCAAATTCGAGGGAACCTATTTATATAGAGACATTTAGTATATATAAAATGTACGATGTACAAACGTACATTAAAAAATACAAACTCTTTAAAATGTTTGAAAATGGCTTCTAGTGGCTAAATATTATAACAATTTGGTTAACTTAAAAAAAAAAACAGTTATCGATTAATTTGCGCGATTTAGCGATGACGCCGCTGACTAGTAGTCGATCCACTATTTTTTTTGAAAACTAAACGCTTCGAGATAGGCTTATCTGTGAAGAAAAAAAACCCGCGTAGCGCGTATTAAAGAGTCATTGACACTACCGCGGTATACTTACTTCGCCATCAAAATCAGTTTTAGCGTACCAAGTACTTTTTTCGCTCGTTGTTTACAAAAGCGTTTCGACAAAACAATAACGACGCGTCGCGTCAGCAAATAACTTCATAAACGCGTATGGAATATATATGTATACATTCCCCTACCGTTTGTCTAGAACGGATTGCAAAAAATTATGTTATAGTTAAAAATGAACGAACGACCACGACGGCGAACTATTAATAATAATAATAATAATAATAATAAGGATAGTAAAGACGATTAATAAACGATTATTAATTGCCGGAATATAATAACGTATTTACGCCCGTAACGTCCTGACCGCGTTTCGCAACAGCGATAAATTATTGTTTTCGTTATCAATTAGACAGACGATACGAGCGTAGCTCGTCGTAGATAATCCTAATAGCTCTAATTATGTATACGCGCGGTGGCGTACTTAGATATGAATTTCGGAGGGGGGAGGGGAGATTAATTTTTAAATAAATAAATCGGACGACTCTAATGAAACAGGACACATAAATTTTAATAAATTATTCATTTTTAACGAACACGTTATATTATGTGTATTGAAGTTTAAAAATATTTTAGTTTTTCGTTATTATTGACTAAAAATATACGTCTCGTAAGAAATTAATTTTTCCTAAACATTTTCGGTTATCCCTAACCACCCCTGTTAGTACGTCACTATATACGTGAATATATATTACGAATAGATTATTGATAGCGTTGTTTGTACATATCGTCGTTTTTACCGATTACCGTTTTTTCAGTACGTCGAGTTTCCAAAAAAAAAAAAAAAAAAAAAACAA
>JAIPRN010004602.1:0-14109 GCA_025469175.1 Geopemphigus sp. TES_GeoC_2020
TATATTTTTATATATATATTATATATATGTATATATATATATATATATATATATGTATATATATTTATATATATATAATCTTCTGTATACAGCGTATTAGATGATAATAATAAGTAATGGTTGTACATCGCATTATTGTTGTTCGAGTTCATTGTTGTAATACAGGTTTGTTTCATGTGTGAATTACAGCTAACAGCAGGCTTTTATATATATATATTTGTTACTTGAATTTACACGAGTATTTACTCTGTTTTTAACTATTAATTACTCTAATGTATTTATTTTTGTGTTTAGGTGGTCATAACAACATTTACATTGTAATGTTACCATATAATTATAATGTTTTGGTGGTTTTTTATACTGCAATTTCTCTTATATATATAAACAATGTACCTATTACAGTACAAATCGTTCGAAACAATAATATATAGGCTATAATTTGATTCGGTGTTAATTAAATTAATTATTTATAAAATATTTTTTCGATTGTACTATAAATTGATTATAATTAATAATAATTTACGTTAATAAATAAGTTTCCTCACTGAAAATAAAAAAATATGCGAAGCTCGGTTATTACCAAGATTATTTTATATAGTTTTTATAAGTCACTTTTCAATAAGAAAAAAGTTTAAGAATGGTTATTAAAATATTAAATTATAAGTTTATGCTTTGTCGCTTTGAAGATAAAAGCATATTACGGTAAATATTAATATAGAAATATCGGACATATATATACTTTATAATCGAGTAAAATCCGCGGACTGCGAGTAAATAATTATTGTTGTTAAAATTAAATTGTGTACGATTAATGTTATTATTTTATTACGAAAATAAATTAGAAAACTAAACAGACAATTCATCGGGGATATTTTTGTCGACTTACATTCTTACGTCTTTAAAACATATATGTTTAAATTAAATATATATTACAATATCGATTATTCTTAAATCTGAATGTTATTGAATCGTTGCAAGATAAAAAATCAAAATTCAAACGAATTTGAAATATAACAATACTGTTGTTTAAACAATACGATTTGTTTAATGAATATGATTGAATCGAATTTGTTTCAAAATAAGATATTCAATTTTCATTATTATAATGCAGTTTAAATCGAAATTCCTACTAGTACCATAGAAATGTGAGACAGCAAAAGCACACTTTTAACTGTTTTAGTTATTAATTTAACGCGTGATTTGCTTTGCGTTTGAAAACAAACTATCCGGTCACGGATAATTACCTATCTTTTCGACGGCCAGGAAGAATTCATTTAAATTTCGACTACGTAGTGTCATTTCAGATGAACGTACCATTTCTAGCTGGGAAATATTTCTTTATCGCAAATTATAATTCAGAGCTTTATTCTAAAACAATATAAACGTTATATAATTGGCGGTAGAACAATACTCCTGAAAGTATATTGAGCCATTGACATGTACACAATACAACGCGTCTTGCGCACAACTGTTCGACACTATATCTATAACGAACAAAATATTAAAATCAATTAGCTATAATTGATAAATTTGAATTACTCATTGTACCATAATTTTTCGTAAGATAAAATTATACATATAGATATCATATTTTTTAAAATATATATTACACAATTTATTGACGTAAACATTAATATCCTAAAATGTAGTCATTCCAGATTTCTGCGTTTTATCATCTACAGTTTGGAAGCATATTCATTTTTGTGAAAAATCAATGAATACGACTTATTCTAGTATTAAAAACTGTATATATTGTATAGCCATTCATCGCTACATATAATTTGGGTTTTTTTAGAAAAAAATTAATTTCTAGGGATGGTTGAGTTTATACAATATATATAAAAATTTACGGTAACATAATAATTGGCTATTAATATATTTATTGCTTATATATATGTATAGTGATTAGTAAATTGCATGTTGGATCGTAAGTCTATAATTTGTCCTCTACCCAGACTTTATATTCAAACTTTGTCCTGTAGTAAGTTAGTGATTATTAAAAACTTTCTATACTATATTCATTATTAAATGACCACTTATAAATATATAAAATACCTACTAATATCGGCGGGGAATTAATTAATTAAATTGTACATTTTCCAACAAGGTACGTTAAAATTATTTTCATAGTAATACTCAGTTACTAAATACTGACATTTTAAAAAGATTTTATACAATATCGTTTGATTATCTCTTATATAACTTATGTATTTAAGTAATATCTTTGTTTGTGTAACTGTATTAGTGTTCTTGCTACGAATTTACTATTTTAGATTGCGAGCGAAACGAGAAATATATTGATTTTAATTCAATAGGCTTATTTTTTTGTAAAAGGTATGCTTTAAGTTTCGCGAAACTCCATCAGTCAACTCTAATTCGAACACAAGGGATATTTTATAGAGGTCATTTTCAATTTCCTTATAGTTTTCCAGAAAACTGCCTACGTAAAAGAACCGTGAAATTAACGACACGCCTGTTTTTAATAAAATCGATAGTAATTATTTTGTTGTAATTCAGAATGTAATATTCGACGAGGCTTAATAATATTTACGGATTATTCATTTTAGCAATTTCGGGTTTTTATTGCGCCAAATTTTTTTATTTTTCAAAAATCCTTTTAATATCATTACATACCCTATCATTTTATAGTATTTCAACCATATTTTATAAGAAATCTATGCGTTTAAAATTATTTTTTATTTTTTTCAACGAACTACGATAAAATGATTAACAAATGGTTTTATATTTATTTTTATAAGATTTAGCATTTTATGGTATCTGTAAAACTTTAATATAACAATAGATCCAGCTACGGTATTAAATATGAGTACAAAGTTACATTTATGAAAATATTCATTAGCTAAATTAACTTGTGTTCAATAAAATAGATCGAAATTTGCTCACAATGTTTTTTTTTATGACGATGGTTGATGGATTATTATCGTTTTTCATTTTTCAATGACTACAAACACGGATTAATTTTTTTCGTATATAAACAACCTGCCCAAGGTGAAAAATATGTCCGACTTTTTAATATTTATGTGGTTGGACATAATACATTTTTAATAAATTAATGGAAAGTATACTTATATTTTATGGTTATAAATATAGATTAGGCCGCGTAAGTTTTTTTAACATAATAAATCGTTAAAGTATATTAAACTTAATCAGAAGAAATTGAATTGTATACGATGCATTTTCCATTTGCGTGTTGTTTACGGCCAACTATAAAAATAATATACTGAGACCTTAGTTTGAGTATGTAATGTATCAATTGATAATTGTATTGAACGGATACTCTTCGACGCCCGTTTTTAATATTATTACTATATGGAAAATATCGACATTTAATAGTAAAAATAAATAATTAAATATAAAATATGGCGTTATAATATTATAATAATAAATGCTACGAATAAAATTACACAAAATGTAATATTTTATCAAATTTTTATAATTTTTCAAATTTTTGCCATTTTGTAGGTGTTGTCTTGCTATCCTGTAAAAATTATATTATATCTGTACAATTATTTTCACGTGAATTGTTACAGCAATTTAATTTTAAAAAATTTAATTTTTGACAATTAAAATATTGTGTATAGTTAAATTCAATTTTTGAAAATACATCTTCATCTTGTTTTAGTATAATTAATCATAAAATATCTCGAATTTCGTTTTTTGATTCATATGTAGAC
The DNA here is from genome assembly GCA_025469175.1 of Geopemphigus sp. TES_GeoC_2020. Lineage (NCBI taxonomy): Eukaryota > Metazoa > Arthropoda > Insecta > Hemiptera > Aphididae > Geopemphigus > Geopemphigus sp. TES_GeoC_2020. The sequence continues at coordinate 3,696 of JAIPRN010004602.1, forward strand.
AATTTTCGTCTTAAATGAACTGAAATCGTCTATTTGATGATCTATACTATATAAATACATATTTTATATTTATATTTGATGTTTTTCTTTAAAATTTGTTGAAAAATATTTACTAAAATGTCGGGGTAAATCAAAATTATCATAATATACAATAAATAATCGAAACATGATTTCGAAAACAAACTATGTCTTAAAAACGGAATACGCGATATATATATGTTAAAAACAATCATATTTCGATTTCGGAACATCATGAAACGTATTTCAACCAGAAAAATATGCAAATTTATACAAATCCGAATACTATTAATTATTTAAGTTAACATTATTTGACTTTTTAAGGCGTACGAATTATATTATCAATGATGAAAATCATTATTCATTGTCAACATATTTCGTACGATAATAAAAATAGTCAGGCAATACGTAATTGACTGGTGGTATTATTAATAGTATATGAGTGGAACATACGACGGTCGTTGTAAATAGTTTCGTCAATATTAATAATTATTCACATCTGATAAAACGCTATATTAAAGAACTAAGAAAAAAATTTGAATTACATACATTTTATTTATATAGGAACGACGTATGAGATTTTTTTTTGCTAAATATATTATTAAAAGTTTCGTACCATACTTTAATTATTTTACGTAATAATAATAATTCTGTGCCTCTCGATATTTATGTAAGGCTTTAGCTAATCTCATATTCCTGTGCTGTTACAGTGTCTGTTGTACAAGTTATACGTCGTACAAGTGTACTCGTAGGTAGACAATACTATAATAGACCCGTCTTTTTTTTATACACACAAACATACACACACACACACGCATGACCGCATAATATGTTCGTAGCAGTGGGATGTAGTAAAAAGTACTACTAAGGGTATTGCTAATGCTAATTTATGGGTTCACTTTGACCTATTTTCACCGTCTCCGCCAAGACTAAGGATGATGGAAAAAGGCGAGAATACTTTCGAACTTTTTTCTAAGTACGTATGTATTTATGTACCATAGTAACTATACGATTTATCTAAGTGAGTTAACAATATATATATATATATATATATATAATTTTTTTCATTCTTATTTATTTAATAAAATATTTTAAATATAATTTGTTAGTACTCAATTACTATCAAATACTTTTATTTTTTCAACTCTTCGATAAAGTATTTGTGATGTACGAAAAAACATATGCCTCCTTTAATATATATATATTTACATACTATATCATATTTAATTGAATTCCATTGATTATAAATATTTATTTTTCGATGGAAAACACCCTATTTTATTGTTTGTCTTAGAATTTTTCCTTTCGATTATATAAATTAATAATTATACTATATTTGAATTTAATTTGTAATTAATTAAAATTGAATTAGATACATACGGTTTTGGGAGACGTATTATTCGTTTGGATGAGATGAAGTTTTCAGAGAGAAAATACAATTTTATTAAATTACATCAGCAATTCCGTTAGGGTTTCATTTTATTCTACTCTCAACTAATTAAATGACATTACCTGAAATATCTTAGCCGTTATTAAAAATTACGAAAACGTGAACAAAATTAGAATGTGCAAAGTTTGAATTGGTGAACGATACATAATTTTAGAATACTTTACTCGTTCAGATAATTTCAAAGAAAATTTATCACGATAGCTGTATTGTGTTATCTAATATTTTTAAATATTAATATTATCTAAGCTGTAGAAATAATAATTGTAACGCATTTCAGCGAAGTACGGTACGCTCGTATTTATTCTGAATAACAATCTCGAGTCCATAACTTATTATTTTTTAACGTTCCAATTTAAATAAAATATGTTTTTATACGTTTTATATTTCATTTGAATGTACCGCTATTTATTATAGAAATAAATTAGTTTTAAATTTGATTTAGTTTAAGGAATATATATCGGTACATTAATTTAAGTATTATTTTTTCTAAAAAATTGGTAAAACTAGAATAGAAGTTCTTTATATAATTACTATTTCTTTTTAAAATAATAACCAAAAAATTTGAAATTGATTGTAATAAAATGCCGTCATCTCATAACTGTCACAATATTTTGGTAATTTTTTAAAATGCCCTTTTTAATTAACTCGTGTATCTTGGTTCATATTTGGGTACATAAATGTCCTACATATTTATCGTTTCAATGTCTAAGGCTACGCTGGTCTCTTTTATACAATAAACTAATAACCTAAATTAAAATTAATTTCTTTTGACGTCCGTTCCTAACCCTTTGGGGAATGAGCACTGTCATTATAATGTCCTCAAAACTTTAAGTGCCCAATTAAAACTTAATTCTTTTTTTGTCGAAGTTGTGACTTGTGAGACTTAAGCTTTAAATTAACTATTTATGTTTTATATATTTTACGGAAACCGACATAAATTCATTTTTTGAATTTTTAATAGTGCACATTATTGCAATACTTTAATCGTATATCCATATTTACGTCAGTAAAGTAAGCCCCCGTCATTGTTCCATAGTATTAAAATTAGTACAAACATTCACAATTCGTCACAGGGCTCACAATATTTAAAAAACATTGAACAATTTCGGTATTAGTTTGAACATTGTGGGACAAAATAGTAGGGCCAACTTCATGTACGTGTCATATAAAGGTTTAAAACTTACTTTTGTTTTCACGAATCGTGAATTTCTTCTCGAAAGTCTACGAGAAATACCTATTTTAAATTCTTGACGTGAACGTAAAGCTATTATAATATTATAAAATCTATTTTTTATTGCGTCCGTTTACTTTTTGTTGTTTCGGATAAAAGAAGTGTTCACAAAGTTTTACATTTTCCTATATCGATTTCAATTAAACTAAGGTGACACTTTAAAAAGGTCGAAATTAGAAATTCTCAATAAGAAAAATCGTTTTGAACTTACGGCAAAACCGTTTTCTTTTTCGAAACGTATTTCAGTCATGTTGAAATAGTCAAACAAAATCTATGTGAATAATAACGGTTTCAATGTAATCATTTAAAGTTCGAGGATATTGAAAACGGCGTTTTTCTATCTTGAGCTATCGTACACATATCGTATGGTCATTTACACGTATTATATTTCTAATGTACCGATTGATCTAGTGAAGCGACTAATAAAATGAAAATAAATTCACTATTTATCCTTTTAAGCTCAAATGAAATGAAATTAACAAATCGAACATTTAAAATGTATTGACGTTCAAATGTCTTAGACAAAAAAAATGGAAAAGTGGCATAATAGATTTTAAATAGAATTTAATACGAGGAGTTAAATTTATTTTCGGAGTGCTATTTATTATTAATAAACAATTCGGTCAGGTTGAAAACGGAATACGTCTGAATTACTATGTTATGTGTATAATTGACAGCGATAGAAAATCACCGATTTTTATTTAAATTTTTTAACGTAAATGTTTTTAGGCTTCATTTACACCGTGGTACAGTTCTATTTTAAATTATTGCAAACAATATAATATTTAAATTACGTTCGTAATTGTTCATTTCTATTATAATTTATATTTGAAGTCAGCGATGATCACTGCGGGGAATATCATTATATTCATTGGTATTCCAAACAATTTGAGAGAAATAATGTGTTCAGAGTAAAAAATATTGTATAAGTAAAATACTGTAATGTACACTACCTCCCCAATTGTGTTTTATATATCAGAAAGAGAATACAAATATAAATATGTGTAGTGACGGCTTTAGTCTCGTAAGAAAAAGTATAATATTTTATCCTTTCAGACTCTTTACACATACGCAACGGTGACTTTCATCTCCAATTATTTATTTGTTTACACCCGAGGGGGCATGATTTCCAGATAAATGCATAATTGAATTGACGTGGAATATAACTGACAAAAAGAATATCAATAAATAAGTTAAACGTCTGCGATCCTAATATTTTCCGGTTAAAAATGTTTGAAAAGAGGTAGCAAGTAGCGGATGTTGGTTGGGCAAGGATTACTTGATCGAGTGTCATTAGAGTTGAATTATTGTTTTTAATTTGAAAGCGACGATAAATCGTTGTCAGTTTCCACGAAAGCGACGAGCGTAGAGTACGTTTTGTTAACTGTTAAATGTGCATTATTATTATCAAATATGTATCGTTATAATTACAATTTTTATATTTGTTGTAATTTGTAAATGGACGTTGGTTATCGGTATTATTAATTTTTATATAATAGTTTTAGTATATATAATAATATTATTCTTTGGTACATAACAATAGTTTCTGCGTTGTGTAGGTGATAGGCCCTCGCGTCAAGGTCTACGTGTGGACGTTTTCTTCCATATTGTATAAATTAATACTACGCCAACGTATTTTATATATAATTATAGTGCACTAACACATATATCATAATATATTCGTAGTTTATGCGTAAGTTACGACCATAATGCTTTTTTAATTCGTGTTATTTAATTTCTAAATTATCACATTCAACACCTATTGGTTATAATCAAAATCCTTGCATAGTTTCAATCGGCACTGTGATTATTTAAACATTACGATTTATTGTAGCTCCTTGTTATCGAAATAAAAAATATTATTCCGTATATCCGTTTCATGCGTCGTCTTCGTCCAGATATTTAGTCGTTATTACTATCGTTCGATTTTTCACGATATTGTCTCAAATATATTTACGACCCATGGAAATGAGTTTATGTCGCTAATGCGTTTTGATTTACGATAATCAATAATTAAAGTTAGGTCTCGAAATACCATTCTCGACAAGACCGAACTCGGCCGAATTCAGTTTATGTTAAATATTAAAAATCCGCAAAGATCAAACTTGTTCCAATTCGACGAATAACAAATAAAATTGAGTAAAAAAAAACGTCTGTCAACCAGCGAACAATGTATTCTCGATTCATGAGTAAATTATACAGTTTGTCTTAAATGTAATTTCGAATGTATTTTAAGCTATCGACGAATCTAGACAGTAATTCCGCAAAAAATATGTCCACGTTGTGTTATTCAACTACGTCAATAATAAATCACGAATTTTCAAAAAATATATAGTAAAATATGTAAAACTATAAATTAAGTTTTAAGTAAAAAATGTACATATTTTTTTTAATTTTATGTTTAGATTAAAAGTTGTGAAAACACACACTGTATGTGTTCAAAGTATGGCAAGGTAATTTTATTCTCGCGGAAACGACCTAATACTTTTTTATTTACTTTCCGACCCTGATAAATTATTATATATACAATGATGGCTGCCGCAGCAAAGTTTGAACATTATAACTTACGGTCGTGAATATATAATAGTACGGATGTATGTTTTCTACACGGGTTAAGAAAAACATCTCTAAATGTTGTAGTATATACTGGTGAATTTGTTATTTGCACTTTGATTTACTTATTTTAGATATAGTGAAATAGTCGTGAACATATATTTATGTATATAGAGGTGTAGTTTTTAGAGACAAGTCTTTGCCTTGCATAGATTGTATACAATTAAAGTAAGTTTCTATAGATTTTACACAAAATTCAGATAATTAATAGAGAAATAACCTGTAAGTTGACATTTTAAAAATGTCAAAAATCACTAGGCAATGCGTACAAGTTGTAACTTTCTTAGTCATTACTAAATCATAATCAAACGCCAGTAGAATAACGTTTAGTTATAGGTATATCTGTTCAACGTATTCGGTCTAATAAGTTTTTTGTCCAACATTCGTCCTACCAACTTTTTCGTCCGACGAATTTAGTTTAAAAATAGATAAATCGATATATGCGGTTTCGTCCTATTTTATTGTAAGTTTATCATTCGTTTAACTTCACCTCCGTCAAAAATAATTTAATGAGAATGTTTTCGACGTGAACATTGATCATATTTTGTCGTAATATTTCGCTCAGAACCAAGTAAAGTGCTGCTAAGACATTAATCCTTTGTACAACTTTTTTCACTTCATTGGTCTTGTCATCTAGATGCTGTAAGTACGCTGGTCAATTACACTTAGATATAACCGAGTTTCCAATATTGACGTTTGTTATACATTTCGCAGTCCAGATGTATCAGTTTTCGTGTCTCCAATATTGCTTCCTACGATTTGTGTAATAAAATCCATTGTTTATAAATAGAGGTTGCCTGTTTTTAGGTATGATAATTTAAAAATAATTACTGGCCATATTTATACGCGTTATTGCCGACATTAAATTTGTCAAAGAATAGAAAATATTTGTAAAAAACTAAATATAAAAAAACATTTTTAATTAGTCATTAAGTTGACTAGTAATGTAATGGGCCACATGTATTGGACTACAAAGGTGTAAGAGGAATAACGTTTGATAAAAAATTGTACGGACTAAATTAATGACGTACGTCTGTATAATTAGTTAATTAGTTTTCGAAAATCGAACTAACGGAAAAGTGTTCGGCTGATTTTTGTTTGTTTTTGAAAGTTCGGTCCGATAAATTATTTTAATAGTTCGGTTTGGTGAGACTTGTACCTATTTGTTAAAATGTCGATTCGGTGACAAAAATCGCACGGTGTATAACATTACTAATTTATGTTATAGCATTGTCTAAATATAGCGTAATGTAATTATAGCCGATTTATTAGCCAATCGTTTTTACTTTGTTAAAAACTATTCTATAAAGTGCCTGATCGGTAACCGAATTAAACATTTCGGCAAGTAAAAATACACATTTATTTGTAATGTTCTTTGTAAAATTGTATGATAACGCGGACGCAATTACTACGTGAGAATAATTCAAAGAACCGGAAAGGGTAAAATAATAATTGTGCAATGGGGCTCCGGAATCCTGATGGCACGGATCGGACTCGACGTCGAAAAATCGCGTCAAAAACACGGCACTACACTGGCATAAATCGTATTTTTCTTATACATCTTAATATATTCGCCATTAATGATTTAATACGTACATTGAAAAATCTTCGCGCGCGGCTCGGCGAGTGGTCGACTTTTCGGTTTACCGGTCGGTTATCGAGACCGCGCACTTTCAAAAAAGTGGACCCTGTTTGGTTCCGCGTAAACTTTTGAGAATTAAGCGTAATCGGCCCTAACCTTTTTACCATATTACGTGGAAAAAATCATTATCGTTTAAAATCACACACGTTTATAATTTTTATTTATGCCACACGTTTTTCTCGAAATCACGTAGTCTCGAAAACATACCCGAACGGTTATTTCAAACGCATTTCGTTAAGCAAAAACGTTCGCTAAAACGATTTAATTCGATTGTTATGGTATCGTACGTAATTAATGGAAAAACACGCGAATTCTTATCGTGCAATATTATCGGTAATTGAACATTTTTCATTTTATTATTATTAAGTTTTTACAAGTCGGAAACTTTTATTTCTTAATAATTTATTTTTCTTCTAGAAATTCGAGTTATATAATGTCTATACAGTACAATAGTATAACTAAATGTACTAAATGTAAGTACGCTGACTTATCTTGACATTTTAAAATGTTATTTTTTCTAACTGTATATATATATATATATATATATATATAACTGGGATAACACGCATCTACGGATCGAACAAATTTAATCAAAAATGTTCGTAGACGACGTCAAAAATGGGCGGCTTCCTGGCCATTTTGTTAATTATTTTACGTTAAAACGGATAACATAATAATAATAAACAAATACGCCCTTCGTTGGGCGAAAAATGAAAAAAGGCAACGCCGTGACTGTCGTGTGAACGTATTTAATACAAATTTACCATTAGATAATACACCTGTTCCTTTACGGCCATACGTATCGAAGGAACGTACTATAGATAAACGTATTTATAAATAACGAAGGTACGTAATAAATTAATTATAATCCACCTCGCCGTCTCCGCGATCGGATTACAGAGACTGAAACAACACTCGTTTCGCTAACCTTGTAATATTGTTCCGAGTTTGGAAACAAAGATAAATCATCGTATTCGAAAAACTATACATATAGACGAGCGAAACTTAATTTACCCAAGACACGCGCTTTGCTTATATAAATTATGATCTGTTGTTCGACGTTTTTTGTTTTTTTTTCGTTGTTGTTATTTTATTTTGCTCGGAAACTTTCGAGAAATTTGTCGATATTTTGGCGTACCTACACAGAATGCCGTTCGTTTCATGGTTCCGCACGAACCAAATAGTTGACCGATACGTCGAAATTGTCGAGCGTGTTCACTGACCGAGAACGTAGTCAATACGAGAATGTAGACACTATCGAAGAACGCTCTTAGACGCTTCTTATTTGTTTCCAAACCCAATACAAGTTAAATAGACTTTTTTGGAAAACATTAAAGGCTACGTGACGTTTTCGAAATAGTTTATATTACAAAGCAATAAGCGATTCCGTTACACGACCATTTCGTTCCTGTATAAATAAATGTTTTTTCGTTCACGGTTATAATTTGATTTCGTTTTACCGTAATAACAACGAGGGTTTTCACGAGATACCTACGTATTATATTAATTATGCAAACTAACTTTAAACTATCAATGAAATGTTTACCGTTTTTGTTTTTTTTTTTTAGCCGTCGACCTTTTTCCGAGGGACGAAATACGCTACGCAAACGAAAACAACATGTGTACGGTTTTCGAACGGTAATACTTCGGGCTTTTGAGTGACGTGGCGTATTACACGGCAACCGATTAGAGTAGGTCCTGAACCTATTTACCGCTACAGTGTTTTGACGTTTAAGACGCTAAACGTTGTAACAGTCAAAATTCGTATAAACTTTCCGCGGATAACAGTGAAAATTGCGTTAGAAACTTTGTTTTTGAAATAAAAAAAAAAAAACAAAAAACAAACGTCGGTAGAACTTTATTATGCATCAATGGAAATTTATAACATAACATAACGTAATATAACCTAACCCCTTTCGAATCGTAACAAAAATCTACGCCTACCCCACTGAATGTTGTACATATTCGGGATGTATTTTATGTCGTCTAAGTTTTTAAATTATTACGAAACGATAAGTATAGTAAGATAAACGCGTTTTCCTTTACATTTTTTTACAATTTAAAATTTCACAACTGTACAATGATTTAATTTTTTCAACATAAAGATTAACGATTTTTCAAGCAAAAAAAAAATAGAAACCGATAATTATTTTAACGGATTATTGATGTCGTTATTTTTCTTGAAACGTCGGTGGTCGAATGATACATTCATTACTTTTGGTAACCGAAATAGTCCCATTAATTAAAATATCTTCGCTAATTCATTTTTTTGAAACGATTTTATAATTTTTAATAAACCAAAAATGGGAACATACGTACGATAAATGACGAACGATTAAGAAAAAGTTAGCTTCGGTAAAGTACGTTTTCTTTGGTAATTTTAATTACAAAACTAATTTTATTATTTACGGACGATCGCTATAGATTTCATTTTCGACATTTGTAGTTAGTACAGCATAATAAAATAACATTTATAATTTGACAGCTAAAATTTTCAGAAAACTAATCGTACCGAGAATATATGTTAAAAAAAAAATTAGCGTTACCGCTCAAAAACAACTGATTTAGTATGCGCTTTCGTGATTATAAAATTTTAAATTGCCACAAAAAAAGAACCCGCAAAAATAACGAAACTAATGGTTTATTATTTTGTAGGCATTTTTCATTTCGTCATTCTGTAATCATTAATCACTAAGAATTACTTCGTACAACGCTATAAAAGAATATACGATGTACTCCGTGGCGTACGTTTTACGACTTTAAATCGATTTTCGTTTAGTAATAATCCACGGCTCGTGGGGCTTTACTCCACTCCTCCTCAGCATCTCGAACAATATTTTTATTTAAAAGTCCATTAATAATTCGTCGTCATTTTTCAAACTCGAATTTTCGTGCAATTTATTTTAACTGGAATAGAAGTGAAAAGGTTGAATACACGTTTATTTATGGCCTCTTGTATTATATTACGATCGTATACTGGAACAAAACTATACCACACCATAAATGTATATACGGTTGCTTATGTCGTTGAATACAACGAATAACTGCTTTTACGTTTCAAATTCCGTAAGGTACGCCGCATAGAAAAAAAATAGGAAAAAACAAAAAATCGGTTTTGAAATTAAAGAAAGCACCCAGATCCCTGCGTACGCCCCTTGCCTATTGAATAATAAATTTAGGACGATATTAATGCGGTGTTCGAAGGAGCGGAAAACGTTCATCATATTTTTCCCGCTAAAACCATTACGTATCCCCAATATCTAATAATTTTCCTGACGTTTATGTTTGTTCGATTTACGTTACGATAAATACCCTACACGGGCTATTCCGTATATATAGACGAACCAAAAAAAAAAAAAAACGAATTTAATCGCGTTTCGAAAACATAATTCGAACTGACGGTATCGAACAGGCGGTACATTATATTTTCCAGTCGTAACATTAATCGCATAACTCGAGA